>MU128955.1:286928-309424 GCA_014904985.1 Hydnum rufescens UP504 | reverse complement strand
CGAGCTCAATGATGATGGCCAACCCTCGCAGTGGCGATTTGGTGAATCCCTTGGTCCTGCCCTGCCACTTAGTTCAGCTAACATGCTGAAGGGATTTTCGTCCATGGGCAAACGATACTATCATCATTTCAAGGAAGTTCAGTCTTGTAAGTTTCTTCCTTTCATGGCAAGAATTTGTTCAAGGACTAATAGTGACATTATCTCCAGCTCTCAGAGGCAATTGCCCCAGCTCTTCCAAGCACTTCATTTGCATTCAGGACTGGGTGCTTGAGTACAACAACACTGTCCATGATTCAGATCTGTCTGCTCAATTGACATCCTTATTGGCATCTGACCCAGGCCCCATGAACGTGGACGATCTCTCTGGCCTTTTGTTTCCTGGCCTCCCAGAGTTTAATCCAAAATACCAGGAGTTGCTGTATTGATGTTGGGACTTGGATGTATTCAACACTATCTGACTCACTAGGTCATGGTTGCCATCACGTTCTCCCACTTGGTCATACAGTGACATTCTGTGCATGCGATGCATGTACAATCATGCCTTGCCACATTTTCCCTATCTCCTTGAACATCAATATCCAGCACATCAGCCCATGAAAAAGAGCATGTACCACTTGGATTGGTATTTTGACAATGTATGGTTACAGAACATCTGGAACCTCATTGTCAACACATTCAAGTTACATCAGCTGTGGTTTGGGGCCACAGAATTTTTCAATTTACAACTTGACAATATTCCGACCTCATCATCAATCTGTGGCACCTCCAACGTCATCAACCCTTTGATCCAGAGCAGACATGATGGTGCTCTCCCCACCCCATCCAGTTTCTCAAAATTCCACATGCTGCTCAAGATTATAAAACTTGAAGATGCAGAGGCCCAGTTATGTGCTGTTAGTCAACTTCTGATGCATCGGACCATCGACCACATTGCTCTCATCGCTGGTCTGGAGCTCCCATGATTTGGAGTCAATCATGCTCTTGTGGGAGCTTTCTTTTCTATGGCTGAGGTCGACTTTCCTTTCGAGGAATTAGAATGCCATGGTGTCCCCCTCCAAGGCATTTGAATCTTGGATGGGAAAGACATTCATCCTCTTAATCCTTGTCTACCCATTACGGCCCTGGAATATCAGGCGATTGTTAAAGAGATTACCAAACATGATACTGGCAATGCTTGTGGCAAATTTTTGGAAATCTGGAGGATGTGGCCTGTGGCTGAGGTTAAACGTCCATCACCCTGGATCATCAAGTTCCCGATTGGGCAGGGGGACAAATCCCAGCAATCCAGGGCCCTCTATAATGATCTGTTTGAGTCCTATCTTTGAGATGTGGACGTCATATGGCTGGAGCACTTTCCTGTGTCTTGGGTCCTGGTACCATTATGCTTCGCGACACAGTACCTCTCCCATGTGCTGCCTCACTGTCCCTGCCACGAGATCCCACACCACAACCAACTCTACCCACTGGCTCGATGGACTTGAATTTGGTTGATGCCGTCATGCCTGACTTTAATGCTGACCCTTCCTCATCTGATGAAGAAGGGTCTATCGATGACTGGAATCCAAGGTTGCAGAGGAGGAAGGCCTGTACTGCAGTGGCAGCACAGGCAGACCCCCTTTGGGATGCTGTGCAGAAGAACCTTCCTGTTGCAGCACGGGACTGGGCTTCAGCTGAGTATGGTCGCATTGTCCCCATGATCCAAGTTGCCCAGAACAAGCATAGGGTATGGCGCACACCCCTGGAGGAGTATCTCCTTGCGGAGTGGACTGAATGGCACCAGTGTGCACCACCCACTCCATGCATTGAGCTTCCACAACCTGAAGACAGTTGTGTGGCCTTGTCCTCGTGTGTCACTGTGGGACCATCATATACACAGCAGCGTTCAACTCAGTCCTGTTCTCCTACTGTGGTTGGTCAGTGTGGTCATGGTCATTATGATCGGCCTCATTCGCATTCTCCTCACTGTTTCTGCCCTCGTTCATGTTCTCCTCGCCATTTCTGCCCTCATCCACATTCATCTCCCTGCTTCCACCACCATTTGTGCTCACTCCGTCATTGTCGCTCCCCTTCCCATGATCATTGTCGCTCCCTTCCCATGATCGTCATCACTCCCCTTCCCATGATCATCATCGCTCCCCTTCCCATGATCATCACCAGCCTCTTTCCCGTGATCATCACCCTCCCTCTTCCAGCCATTGCCATTCTTGCTCTCCTGGAAGTGATCTTGCTGGCTCTTGTGGTCGTCCTGTTTCTCGAATGCCAGAGCCTTCTGGCTCTTGGCATGCCCAGCATTCGTGGAGTGCTTCTCATGGTCCAACCAAGGTTGTTGATTCATTTGAGGTGCCCCAATCACCTCCAGGCTGCCCTTCCGCCCCTCCTGTCATTCCTGGTGATTCATTCAAGGCACTCCAACTGCCTCCAGATCACCCTTCCGCCCCTCCTGTCGTTCCTAGTGATTCATTTGAGGTGCCCCAAACACCTCCTGGTCGCCCTTCCACCCTTTCTACCTTTCCTGGAGGTGCTATTCCAGAGACCACTGATCCAGCTGCTACCGATCCAGCTGCTGCCGATCCAGCTGCTGCCGATCCAGCTGCTGCTGATTCAGCTGCTGCCAATCCAGCCACCACCAACCCAATTGCCACCGACTTAGCTGTTGTCAATCCAGTTGGCGTTGATCCAGTTGGTGTTGATCCAGCTGTCATTGATCCAGCTGTCATTGATCCAGCTGTCATTGATCAAGCTGTTGTTGATCAAGCTGTCATTGATCCAGTTGTCCCTCTGGCCACCTGGTTTCGCATTGAATTATCAGGTGTGACTGAAGATGTGGACATTCCGCAGCTGTTCGAGCTGTTCCAGGCAACTGGCCTGATAGGAGTTCAGGTGCAGAAGAACAAGATGGCAAAAGGTGCTGCTCATAACAAGAAGAAGGTTCTTCTTTCTTTCAAATCTGAGCAGAGATGTGATGCTGTGCTCAGCCTTCTTCGCAACTTGCCTGAGCACAGGCTGTGGCCCTTCAACGAAGTGAACACAGTCCATGTAGACTGCCAGGAAGCACTGGATTCATTTCATTATGTGCTGTGTCCAGAGTACGTGCAGATGTGCTACTTGCACCAGCAATCCCATGTGGACCTCACAGAAATGATGGAGAATGCACCTCCATACAGGGACCTTGGAGATTTGCAGTGGTTCCATCCATTCCCCCTGCCGGTTACAGCGACCAGCATAAAAGTGTTCCTTCAATACTCTCTGCTGGAATTGAATCAGTACCCTCCTATTGCTGTAGAGGGCTTTACTCTTGGTGCACCACAAATCATGGATCGAATCGAATTCACCACAGCATGGCTAGTGCGCACCCTTGATGAGGAATACACTGCTACATGACGTTGGTTGGCACAATTTGTGTGTGCTCATGCTGTTCATGATGATCGGAGCACTACACCATTCTGGGTGCCACTCTACCACACAAATGGTCCATATGATGATCTGGTTCATGTGATTGGCCAAAGCGCAATGCTCGATCCCGATGTGCAGTATTCCTGCCCTTCCCGCCCCTGCCATATGGAATCATTTGGGTACCTTGAGTCTGGACTATGGTACATCGATTGGGACCATTCTTCCCCCGCCCCATTTCTTTTTTTGAGGATGGACAAGGCTATATTCAGTGGGGCGAGATGATAGCTTTGCCTCTTTACCTCTTTGCCTCTCTGCCTCCCCACCTCTTTATCCTCTTTTTTTAATTTTCCTCTTCATATATGTGTATGTACAGATGTTTGACTAATAGAATTATAATTGCATACCTTATAAGTTACTGTTGTAAGTGGGCCGGCAGGTTCCAGAAGGTTTCTCAGCGAACCACCACCTTGCAACCTTGTCTCACTCAGTCTTGAGAGGCACCTGATTTTTCTTGTGCCCCTCAGATAGAGTGATAAGGCTTGGCTTCACTTTTTCAACAATCCTCACAACTCAATGAGTTACTGCTTGCACCACCTGCTCACACTGCATCTTGGGAGGTTCCTGGTTTCCTTGGACCTCTCAGATTGTGCAATTGGGAGCAAAGGTCATTAAGGAAGCATCAACTGCCTTCATTTTCTTCTCGTGTCTCAACCCTCACTTCTGCATATCGACACTTTCACCCTATATACACCTCCATTCTTTCCTCATCCCTATGCCTCTCGATTCCCTCATCATCACCATCTTCGTACTTCATCATACACTCATCATCGATTTGACCCTTCATGGAGGCCGTTCAACTGCGATATTTCTACTTGGAACGTTTCTGAAATACTTAGACGTTGCAGTTGGAAAAATAGCACCCTTGGATCCAATGGCGAATAAATCTGTCCTGGCCTCATCGAAGGCAAACCTAAAGACATATCAAGGATGTCTTGTCAGACAGAACTCTACCAATGGGGCCTCAGATGAGGAAGCTCCGAAAACGAAGGTGTTGAAGCTGCCAACCTGTGCTACCAAACGCAAGGTTATTGACAGCTCATCTGAGGAGCCAACATCCTCAGATGCAGATAGAGCTCTGAAGACTGTAAGTGCTTTCAGACTTTTGGTCTTCTACAGTCCAGTTCTCATGCTCTGCATTAGAGAACTCATAAAGAAGTGAAGCCACCACCTCGACATACTATCAAACACTTTGCTGTC
Source organism: Hydnum rufescens UP504 (assembly GCA_014904985.1). Lineage (NCBI taxonomy): Eukaryota > Fungi > Basidiomycota > Agaricomycetes > Cantharellales > Hydnaceae > Hydnum > Hydnum rufescens. Next base: position 304,774 of record MU128955.1, on the reverse strand, counting down.
ATGGGCGCATCTCAGAATGAGACATATGAGGCACTGAACGTGGTATGTCTTTTCTATTCTATGCCTACAACCTCAGACTTATACTGTCCATTGCAGATTGAGAATGCTCCCAAAAAACCAAAGTTGCTAAGATGCCCCGCCACCGAATGCTTGGCTATTTTGAAGTCTTCCAATGGGCACACCAGCTCAAATGACAAGGAGTTGCCCAAGGTACAGATTTTTTCAGGTTCTAATTTATCATCTTTGTCTCATGAATTACCTATAGTCTGGCAAGTCTGGACCTCCAGGTGGCAAGCAAGTGAAATCGAACTATCACATCATTGGTCCAAAATCCTCTGCCATACACAGCCTTCATCCCTATGTCAGGATCCCACCCAGGCAGATTGAGCCCCCTAAAGCCCTCTCGCCCCAACATCATCTTTCATCTCCCCATTATCTTTCACCTCCCAATATTGCTGGACCAGAACTCATCAATCTTGAGATCCGCCCTCATTCGCCAGTATCGGACACACCCAGCACTCTGCTAGAAGAGGCTCAAAGGATCTCTGATCCTCACAAGATCCTTGATGATGCCCAAGAGTTAGTGCACCACCTACACCCTAGTATTCATGTGGCACATCCTGGTGACTTCCTTAATGTCTGGGATGCTGACGCCCTCGATAATATTTTACTGGCCTTACCTGATGAAGGGGCAGATCCCCTGGATGATTATGAGTATGTTGACCATACTCTGAACCATGTCTTCCAAGTGGTGTCCATATCCCGCCTTGTGGAGGAGATGAGACGAGGTCCTTGTGGTGCTCTTGGCATCATCAAAGGGCTGGCATTCTTTGCTGACAAGCAGGGTCTCAACTTAGACCAGTTCGAGATCAAGATCTTGAAGCTGCTGAAGGTGCTTTGCAGATGCCTGCTTGTTCCATCTGGGCCATCTCCAATGCATACCTTGGACTTGGCATGGCCAGCAGCTCCAACAGCATTGGTGCCCAAGGTTCCAAGGGTTGGAATGATTTCTGCCAGCCAAATGCAGTGCCATGGCGAAATGAGCATCAATGGCCCTCAGTCTGACTCTGACAATGGTGGCAGCAGTGACATTGATGATGATGTGGATTGTAATTGGGAGGACGATGAGACTGATGCAAACTGTGCAGATGCACCTAAACTGCCATGAGAGCCATATAATGGAGGTCCAATTCCTAATGACCTTCATGACTCTGTGGCAACACTTTGCAAGGCCTTTAATGATGCTCTGCAGGCATTGGCAGACAAGTCCAATCGTCCACTTCACCAACTCCAACATTTGGCAAATCTCAGCATGGTTATACCCTAGGCGATCACCCAATCCATTCAATGGGTATGCTAGGAAATGAAAAATGGACAGACTTCCTAAATGTAAGACCTCAAAGTTTTTGGTGTATAACTAATGTACTAATTCACTACTCTCCATTGGTCTTGTAGTCTCCCAAGCTGAGCTCACGGATGTGTATATCAAAGAAAAGGAATCATTCAATGGTGACTCTCAGGCCCTCAAAAATTGGCTTGATGAACTCCATACTGTCGCTCAATCCTCAAGGGTGGAGAATGATGTCAAACTCATGAGCGGCACTAAGGTGGCCAAGTTCATGAGTTGGCAAAAGAAGTGCTTCAAGGGTGAGATGGGACACATGTCTAAGTTCGATATTCACACCATCATGATTATGGTGTGTGGATGTCCCAATGCACATGCAGCACATGCCCAGAATGCCATCATCTGCAGCTCCCCTGAGATTGAGAGCTTGATCGAGGGCAGCTTCAATCTTCAAAAATCACTTGATGAGCTTTTTGTGAAGGTGTTGCATCAGCGGCTCGATCGAAGCAGTCTTGCAAAGTGGCATCAAGAGGCAGAGAAAAAAGAGCATGATAACGAACTCAAGCAACATGACTCAGCATACTCCATGGCTTCGAAATACATCAAGAACTTGTTCACTTCCAACAGCTACACCTGGTTTCCATCCATCGTACCTTGGGTGCGGTTTCTCAGCCTCCTTGTTCAATACCGTATCTGCATCATTGGATGGCCCCTTGAAACTGAATGCCCTGCCCCACATCCGCGACATACAAACAAGCAATGGGATGCATCCCAGTGGAGGTTCCTTGTGACTCAGTTCCACAAGGGACATTATTGCCCGATCAAGGTGGAGGCATGGGGTGCGCATGAGAAAGATGGCGACGATGACGTTGTGTTGATCATTGATCAGAACAATGATACCGTCTACTGTGTGTGAGATGCAGGTAGTGGAGTCGACTCTATGGGAGAATCCAGAGCAGCAACAGAGCAGCCAGGTGTATTGCCTGTGCCGCATGGCAGGTCAAAGCATCACAATGTATCTTCAAAGCCCTCAAGGGGAAAGGGAAGGGCTTGTGCTATATTGGTACCTACAAATGATGAGTCTAGTGATTCTGAGGCGAATGCAGAAGCCATGCCCATCCTTCACCCTGGAAACTTCAACTCCAATCCTGTGAGCACAAGTGGATGTGCCACGTCTTTGTCATATCCTGATTTTCGCACTGCACCTAATACCAATATTGGTGCTGGACGCTTTAGTTCATCTGCCATTGTCCACCTGAATACAGGAAGTACAAGTTGGCATGCTGCCCCTCTACACTCCAATTTTGCCACAGGATCAAATGGCAATATTCATGCTTCAAGTTCCTTGGCCTTCAACCCTCATGATTTCTTTGTATCTGATTCAGACATCACAGCAATGGGTTCACATTTGGACAATGGCACTCTGCAGTCCAACATTGGAATGTTCCCCTCTGGCATCAACAATTTTGATACTTTGGCTATGGGCCTTGGGGACATGTACGACCCAAATGGATTCCAATCAGGAAGTGCCTGGGACTCATATCTTCAATAATTCTCTACAATAATTACTCCCATTCAACAATCCCTTCCTTTCGTCATTCCAAACCCTAGTACTTCCAATTTTATTAATCCACATATAATATAACCTTGTAATTAGGTCCTACCCATGCAATCAATATTGATTGAAGGTACCTTTTTGGACTGATCTTGAACAAGGCCTTGAATCTCTTGGTCTCATACATGGGCTGATACCCGAAGGCAAGTTCAGAGCAAGGGGCCCCATGGGGCCCCTTGTCTCATGCCATGAAATCACCCAGTGGGCCCCAGGGGCCCCCACCTAAAAACCCACTCTTAGATTGAATAAAAGCAAGGCAAAAGGGCCTAACTAGATATACAATTATGGCTGACTGGTTTGCAATTCCTTGGGTTGAACAACTCAGTCAGCCACAAATGTAGGTCTAGTTAGATATTATGAGCCTTGCATTTATATAGTCTAACTAGAGGTTTTGATGCTGGGGCCCCTGGGGCTGGCTAACCTGATTTCTGTGATTCAAGCAGGGGCCCCCAGGGGCCCCTGTGTGGGACTTAGACTGGCCACAGAACTTCAATATATTGGGTTAGGCATTGGTCAGTCACCTAAGCTCAGACTTGCACAGTGGACCATACGGGCTTATCGGGGATGATCACAATTATTTATTATTATATTATACCCCTCTGGGGTGATGTTTTGTCTATAATTATTATTTATTATCATTACACCACCCAGTCATGGGTGGTAGGTTCCATTCCTATTTACTTCTTTATTTATTTATTTATTTAAAAATTCAATTTAAAAAAAAACATACCACACCCCCCTCAGTGGGTGTGGTACTGGCCAATTCTCCCTTGGGGGGTTGGGTGGGGGTTCAACTGGCTCATCAGTGGCCATTTGGGGGGCTTGGCAGTCCACCATTGTGCAGATTGTTTCGACTGGCCATGCGTGTCCATTGGGGGTGGGTTGTCATTTCGGAGCTTTGGATTTGATCCTAGAATAATAGCGGTGTGGAAGATAAAAACATCCAGTATCAGAAAATGCGAAATTACACAACTTCCAGACATTGGACAATCACATGACTGATTATGAGATTAATTACGGCTATGCGCAGAAACCAAATTTGTTTTATAACTCCGTCAGTTTTGATCAGAGAGGTACGCCCATATAACGCTTAGAAAGCTACGATTCACACCTTTCAAAAGGTACCAAACACAAGTTGAACGGACCAAAACTGCACTCTCCAGGCCAATTTTACTATTAAAATCCAGGATTTCCAGTAAAAAAACGAATACCTCTGTCAGTTTGCATTCAATACTCTCGGAACAACAGCTTCTAGAAAGATATAAAAAATCCGCATCCAACGGTACCAAGCATGCGAAGAACAGATCAAAATTGAACTCTACAGAATGATATTACTATCAGAATCACCACCCATCAGTAAAAAACGAATTTCTCCGTCAGTTCGCATCCGATCTGCTCGGAACCACCGCACCCAGAAAGCTGTTAAAAATCCGCATCGAATGGTACCAAGCACGTCTATTATGGATGCAAACTGCTGTCTCTGCATCGAATCCCACACCATGCACTTGTTCCTTTTATTAACCAGTAACAAAAAAAAAAACACCTTAACCAATGGACTATGCTCAGATTAATCTCCAGAACCCAGAGATGTCCCTTAATTTCGCTTCCCATGAGCCCCAAAACACATCACAAGATCAGTGACATCATGCTCCAACTACTCCACAAGCTCAGCAAACTAGTGACATCATTTCCTTTATGAATCCTTTTGTTCTCTTTATGAATGACATCACTATGACTTCACTATGACATCACACTCTATGAATGACTCAGCTATGACTGCATTATGACATCATTTCTTTATTACTCTTTTGTTCTACTCCACTATGATCTCATAGCTTTATTACTCTTTTGTTCTTGCTCCATGCACAGCCACCTTCAGATAGGTATATAAACTAGCAGATTTTCTTGTTCCCCCCCATCTCCTCACTCTGGAAATCAACCACTGTCAACTACTGTCTACTATTCTGCTTAATATCTAAAGAACTGTCTATCTAAAGCCATCTGGAGCTAAGTCATCTTCAAGGTTGTTGAGACCAAGCTACTGGAAGCCATCTACGCAAAATACTGAAGCCAAGGATAGTTGCAGAACCTAAGGTTAGAGTTGCTGGACATCCAAGGAAAAGGTAAGCATAACGAAATACGAGTCAGGAAAGAAGATTGAAGCATACTAACCAAACTAATCAAGCATTGACCATTCTATAGCCCACAGATATCTGCATTTTGACTAGGAGGACATAAACAAGGACACACAAATATCAGTAAATGAACAAACACAACACAAACACGTATAAGCCTTTCTATAAGCATCCCAGACGTATAAGCCTTCCTATAAGCATCCTCCACATATAAGCCTTTCTATAAGCATTCCATATGACATATAAGCCTTCCTATAAAGCATCTATGATATATCATTGACTATTGCTAGTCCATATCACATTCCATTCTCCAATAAACACACACATATCTTGCAGAGAGTGATCAACCATTGAAGTGAACCAACCCATTTGAATAAACAGAAACACAGTCTCCTATCTACACACTGGCTGAACCAGATTTTGATTTGACAGTCATCGGAGCTCCCAACCCTTCTTCTATAGCGGACATTAGTAAAAAAAATTTGAAGTGACACAAAAGGAGCAGCTTGGGCTGCTCCTTTTGTGTCACTGTACATATAGAAAATTTAAAAAAAATACCTTATGGTACCATACACCCACCCGCTGAGGCAGGTGTGGTACTCATTTTGGCCCCTGTCATGTAGTTTGCATATGGGGGTGGGTGGTGTGTTTCGCGGGTTTTGGTTCGGATCCTAGAATACATTAGTAAAAAATTCAAAAGCAATGCAAAAGGAGCAGCTTGTGCTTCTCCTTTTGTGTCACTGTATGCATAGAAATAAAATTAAATTAAAAAAAAAAACCATGGTACCACCCACCTGCTGAAGTGGGTGGGGGTACTCGTTTGTACTGCTTCCACTCTCAGTTTTTTGTATGGAGCTCACGTGGGTTCGGGGTTTTTGGGGGAGCAAGATCCAGAATAAAAAAAGTTAGGTTAGTAAATAGTTAAAGGCAATGCAAAAAGAGCAGCCTTCACTGCTCTTTTTGCACTGCTGTATCTACAGGGAAAGGAACTCATCTTAGGTGACCACACACCTGCTGTAGCGGGTATGTGGTCTGGCTCGTTTCGGTATCATGTGTGGGCACAGGGCATTGTTTGCTGTTGTGCATTCATAGGGGGTATGGTGGGCCTTTGGTTGCCCTTTGCGTGGGTCCTATTTGCATGGTCACAAGGTGGCATTTGGGGCTTCCACATTGCATTCGTCATTGCAGGTTTGCGTTTGTGGCTGCATGGTTTTGTGGGTTTAGGTAGGACATCTTAGGCTAGAATAAAAATAAAGTGTCAGTTGAAGAGTAACAACCACGCAAAAAGAGCAGCAACTGCTGCCCTTTTTGCACATTTGTAGCTATTAAAAGAAGACTTACCAAATATGCCACACACCTGCTGCAGCGGGTATGTGGCACTCTATGTTCCTGCTGTTCTTCTCCATGGTTTTGTGATTACCATACACCTGCCGAAGCGGGTGTGCAGCTCCGTCTGTGCTTTGTGGTCTCGCATCACAGGTTTCTGGTCACGGGTTTCATCTGGTTAGCTGATCGTGCACCTTGGTCAGTCATCTAAGCCTACCCAATTAGGTACCACTTCTGGGGCAGATAATGGTATCTGAGGTCTGATCACTATTTCAGCCAAATTCGGTCTGCCCATTGAAATCTCTTGGGCTGAAAGTTGGCCGAAATTGACCAAAATTAGGACCTAGCACTCGGGACTTCAGCAGACTCAATTGAAGACCACTATTGCAAGCCTTTCCATTCTGCCTTGAAGGAACAACTTAGAATTCTTAAATAAAACAACCTTCCATTAAGGCCACAGTACAAATGCATTAAGAAACCATTAATAAAACCGGTCTACTTCATATCTACTTTGGTATTGTGCTACAAGTGCTTCAAACTCAGGGCCTTGAAATAACAAAGGATCAAGTAAAGGGAAACTCATGTTGTCCCCATTTGGAATTGGCACATCATCCATCATAGAAAATGGATCATGTGGATTGAACGTTGGCACAACTGGGACCCCAGTGGTATGCTGAAGGGGAACCCCAACAGTAGCCCCACTGTCAATTGAGAGTGCAGAATGCTGTTGCACATCATTATGATGAGAACTCATAGCTTGCATGTGGAGGTGGGATGGTCCAGCAGTTGGGGTTTCATCCAAGTCATCAATGAACTCAGCAGACTTGACTTGCAGGTGCTTCATCTTGCGTGGCTGATTAATATCATCCCCACCCTTCCGCGGCCTCTTCCCCAATCCTTGGGTCGCAATCCTGTCTGAGTTCACCATGACAGTGTGACTTGGGTTCCTGACCGGAGGCCCATTCCCACTATGCCCATCAGAATCCCTCCAGAGTCCTCACCATCAATCCTCTTATCCACTGCCTGAGCCCTCACAACCGCCCACTCAGCTGCCCTCTGCGAATCCAGCTTCTTCTTGGCCCAATCATTTCCAACGCACTCACTACTGTCATTAGCACTTGGCCACCACTATCAGTAATGAGTGTGGTCTCCCCTGAGTTTGATTCCTCATGGGGACACTCAGACACTTTGAGCTGCCCATTCTCTAGAGCATTATACATGGCTTGGATCTCACTGACATTGTAGTGATCAATCGAGAGTGAACTGAGAAGCCAGAAGCAAGACAATGGCAGAACTCCATCAATCCTCAAGTTGTGTGAGAGGAGTCTTTGGGGCAATTTCCACCAAGGGAATGTCATCCAATGAATGAATGGCTCTACTCAAGCAGGATTAGCATAGGAACTGTCAAGAAGCTATGCATCATGCAAACTTACCAAATAGCTGAATCAGCATTTTCGAAACCTTCCCTTTTGCCTTATTGGGGTTCTTAAAGGCCTCTTCTCACTCACGTCACAAGGTCCGAGCTTTATGCTCCTCCGCCTCCCTAACCCCTGCCTTGGCAGACAATATAAATGTGTATACGTCCCCAACATGAGACTTGAAGTCACGCCTGGACTTGTAGTACGATTCCATCTCCACAGTTCTGAATAGCTGCCCATTCTGAGCATGAGCAGCAGGAGAGCAGGCATTATCTGCAAGCACTGTCAACTTGCAATGCACCCCAAAGCTTGCCAAGACCCTGAAATCCTTTTGCCATGCCCTCTTGTGGCTAGCAATGATTTTTGCAACTTCCCCCCCATGCTTTGCGATGTCTCCAGTTATTGCCTCCCTGGTCTCTGTGTACTCCTTAACCATGCAAGTTGATTCTGCTGCCCAATCCTCAGACCTCTCTCCTCCATACTTCTTAACGAGCTCATCATAGGCAGGGCAAACTGTATTTTTGGTATAATCAGATTGGCTCACTGACTTGTCTGGGTTGGTAGGATAGCTGGATTGGAACACATTCCAGGCAGTAGTTTTACGTGGATTAACTACTTGTGACACCCGTCCACCAATCTTTTGAATCGAATTAACACTACGACCCATTTCCCTCGCCAGTCCCGCAATTCACTTGTCGAACACTGTGTATTCAGCCTTAATCTTTTCTACCTCCGGGATGGTGAACAGCCCTCCTTTGAGATCCTCATCATCTTCACCCAAACTTGGCTCTTCAGACAACTGGGAGATAGGTTGGGGGGACACAACTGCCTTAGGACGGGGCTTGGCATTGCCCCTCACTTTCAAAGGCACAAGATCATCACTATCATCATCGCTCAACAAAAAGTCATCATGGGTCCCATCTGTGATATCCAAAATAGGCGTATCAGGGGAATCAGGATGGGGACTGTGAATGGGTGTGTCATGGTGATTGGGAATAACATGATCATAATATGGAGGGGATTGGATGTCCAAGAGACCAGGGGATGAGACCTCATGCTGATTTCTCTTGTCAGTATCACAACTGAAAGATTTTGGGCCATGATATGCAGGCACACCACCAGCATTGATAGAGTCAAAGAAAGAATCCCCAGTAGTGTAGAATCCATCATCTCCCTGTGTCACACTGGCTTGACCATCCTCTAAGTCATGTCCAAATGGCATTCCAAAATCTTCATCATTAGAGTCGAAATCAGCAATTGGTGTGCATGCTGATGAGGACACTGATAAATATCCGAATGGAGATGATGTGCTAGTAGGCTTGTTGGATATTTCATTTGAGGTGTAGGGTGCAGTTAACACCCTCCATGATGGGATCTCCACCACAAGTCTAGTTAAGGACGTTCTGGAGGGGTTAGGGCTGGTGGCATGGCTCCCACTAGGCTGGCTGGTGGTCGGAAGGGGTTTCTCTTGGGTGGCTGAATTTGAGGTCGTACGGCACTTTGTGGGGCTAGCACATCACAAGGACCTCTTAGATGCTGGCACACTATCCAGACCATTGCCGCCATTGTTTCCAGTACTGGAGCTCATGAGTGTGGCGACTGCTGCATGTCGTGGCCACGGAGTGTGCTTCCTTTCAGTCTGAGTCTTTGATTTCGTACCCACCATACTGGAGAAGACTGCTGCCAGAGATAAAGATCACCACTTGCAACATGCGCCAAGGTGTGAGAGCAAGAGGAGACACTGAGAACTTGTGCTCAGATACCCTCCACTCTAGGTGGAAAGGAACACTGAACAGCATAGTTGTGGTTTTGCGCATCACCCTAAATCCACACTGAGGCGGAATAGAGTGCAATGCTGTGTGTGGAAAGCTGAAGAAGTCTATGTCTATGCAGAGGTGGAACAGTGAGAACTATGTAGTTGTTTACTGCTGGGACCAGATATTCCCAGGAAACACAAACACAAACAAAATACAATTTACACTACAATGCAGTACAGTACAAGCATGTATAGATAGTGTATAGAAGTATTCAAAACTTCTCTTGGTCATACACGTCATTAGGGTGTTTTTTGAATCGAGGGTGATCTAATGCCAATTCCATTTTTATCACCCATAAGTGAGAGACATACCCAAAGGTCTCATCCAGCAATGGTTGAGTAGCACTTGAACCATACACATCATGTGCCAAGCATGTGAGAATACGGAGGATTTCATCATACGGACCATCTGTAGGCCATATATTAACCCTGATATCCTTCTTGCCCTGGCAATGGACTTGAGCATGCATCAAAGTGAGCAGGTGATGATAATGCAAGTTGCTTGATAAGATCGGGTGGATAGTCCCTTGCATCTCAGCCCAGTCCAGAGAGAATGACACCATGTTCATGGGTCGCCGACAAGCCGAATTGAGTAACCTTGGACATCATTTGGAGGGTGTAGCAAGTACAGGGGGAAACCATTTGGAATCGAAGAAGTGGTGGGCAGTCATAGCCTTTCGATAAGCTGGCGGCGCAAATGAAAGAATCTCAGGGAAAAATTGGGACTTGTAGGCATAGGCTTGATTGATGTACCCCAAGTCCAAATTCGAGACATGAGCAGTCAAAGCGGCCTCGGGATCCATGAGGGTGAGCCCCTCGAAGTATTGTCGGTTGCATCCAGGAGGAGCTTTTGCCCTGAACTGCCTTAGGGCCATATTGTGCACCTGCACTGATTTGAACAAAAGGGAAAGATTCCCTGGATCCCCACCATGCTTAGCCTTCTTCCAAGCTTGCACACCAAATGCATTGATGTCCTCAAACCAGTCAGCCATAATTGTATATCTAGTTAGGCCCTTTTGCCTTGCTTTTATTAAATCTAAGAGCGGGTTTTTAGGTGGGGGCCCCTGGGGCCCACTGGGTGATTTCATGGCATGAGACAAGGGGCCCCATAGAGCCCCTAGGGCACCTCGGTCAGCCACTTGGACTGATCTCAAAAGGCATGTTGAACCACATCAAATTAATTGCCTATGAGGCATCAAAATCCTTTGATCTCAAATAATTTCAACAGGGTGACCTTAGGTCAATCTGTAAGTCTGCCCATAGGCATTTTGATATCAAACTCATATTTGCCTGGGGGTATCAGGATAGGCCCCGGCAAGCCCAGGAATGCCCCCAAGTGGGTCAATGGGCCATACAGGCTTATCGGCAACTATGATTATTTACTTATTATTCTTTGTTCTCATGGATAATCATTAATTTATCATATACACATCTATCTATGGGCATGTGTTTCATTCACTGGGTTCTGGTTCAGGCGATGTCCTAGAAAAATCAATAAGATGTTAGTTAAAATTTATAACCAGTGCAAAAAGAGCAGCATTTGCTGCTCTTTTTGCACAGTTGCGTACACTACTTATATATTACCACACACCCGCTGCAGCGGGTGTGTGGTTTGGGCGGTTTTGTTTGGCGGGTGGCCATTTGGCCGGTGTTTGTTCAGCGGATTGTTGTTTGGGGGGGGTCTGCCTGTCTCTTTGGGCTGCAGGTTGTTGTTTCGCCGCTTCTGGTTCAGGCGATGTCCTAGAGTAACAGGTATGTTAGTTAAAATTTGAAATCAGCACAAAGAGAGCAGCATTTGCTGCTCTCTTTGTGCGGTCACCTAGACAGGAGACTTACCTATATATAACCACACACACCCCACAGTGGGTGTGTGGGTTTTGGTACGGCGGACCTCCGTTTGCGGGTCTGCGTTTGGCGGGTCTTCATTTGGCGAGTCTTCATTTGGCGGGTCTTCATTTGGCGGGTCTTCATTTGGCGGGTCTTCATTTGGCGGGTCTTCATTTGGCGGGTCTTCATTCGGCAGGCGTTCGTATGTCAGGTTTTGGTGGTGGGTGTTCATTCGGCGAGTTTGGGGTCGGGGGTTCATGGGGGTTCGAGTTCAAGATCTAGAAGAATAAATTATGTTAGTTAAATCATTAAAACATTGCAAGAAGAGCAGCTTATGCTGCTCTTCTTGCGCCACAAAATAAATAAATAAATAAATAAAAAACTCATCTTGTAGCACCACACACTGGCCATGTGGCGGGTGTGTGGTGCCCTGTTTTGTGCTGTGGCCACGTTTTGATTTGGTAGGGCCTGGGGTTTCGTTCACCAGGTTGTCACTCGAGGGGGGGGGTCGTTGGCACGGTTTCGTTCACTGGGTCTTCATTTGGCGGGTTTGTGGTCGGGGGTTCACGTAGATTCGAGTCTAGGAACTACAAAAATTAATTTAAGATTAAAGCAGAGCAGCTTACGCTGCTCTTTTTGTGCAGCTGTAGATATTGGGGGGGGAAACCCACCATGTATTGTACCACACACCCGCCGCAGCGGGTGTGTGGTTCCTGGGGGGCACTTGTTGGGCGTGTTGCCGCTTGGTGGCTTTCGTCATGCCTTGTTTTTGTCCGGTGGGCGGGTTTTCATTTGGCGGGTCGTTGATGGGCGGGTTTTCGCTTTGCAGGCTGCTGGGCAGCGGGTTTTTGTTTCGTGGGGCTTTGGCCGGCGGGTCCGTGTTTGGGGCTCATGCAGGTTGAGGTCATGACCTATAATATTAAAAGATTTGTTAGTCATGAATGTTCAAAACCAGCGCAAAAAGAGCAGCTTTCGCTGCTCTTTTTGCGCTGTGATATCCACTAGGAGAAGAACTTACCTGATACAACCACACACCCGCTGCTGCGGGTGTGTGGTTGTTTGCTTGCCTTTCTAGGCAGTGGCGGTCCGGTTGGGTAGCTGTGAAGAGAGAGTGCGACTCAATGCCAGCAATTGCCGGAACCAAAAAGCACGCAAGTCCTGGCACCATGAGCACAATCTCAATTAATAGCAAATATCTAGGCATGAAATAAATAATATATATGGTACACAATAGCGCCAACGACTCGACGTCAAAAATGAAAGAAGACAACGATAATAGGTCATACGGTACCATCATTAGGCATCCTCGTCCTTATTGAGCTCTGACCTATATCATCGTCTCTTGCATTAGGCTCATATTTATTATAGCAGCCAATGATGCAGCATACATGCTATATGTGACATAATTTCATGGCTAGATACGGCACCTTTGCTATGCGACCAAATCAGAGGATCCCAGTGGATCACCATCCATCTCCACGGCCGGCCGGCCACTGCACGGGTTGGTTTGTGTGTGTGTGCGCGCGGGCATAGGCAGGCATTGAGGTCACTCTCATCGTTTAACGCGACTACTCCAGCCAGCACGACTCAGACGCCTCAGCTACACGAAAGGGCAACAAACAACCACACACCCAGCAGCGCGGTGTGTGGTTTATCAGGTAAGATTCTTCTCCTAGGGAATCACAGCGCCAAAAGAGGGCAGCGAAAGCCTGCTCTTTTTGCGCTGGTTTTGATATTCATGACAACAAATCTTTTAATATAAGGTCATGACCGTCACCCACTGCATGAGCCCCAAACCGGACCCAGCGGCCAAAGCATGAAACAAAAACCATGCTGACCAGCAGCCTGCAAAGTGAAAACCACCCATCAAGTGAACCACCAAATGAAACCCCCACCGGACAAAAAACAGGCATGACGAAAGCTGCCCAAGCAGCACACCACAACAAGTGCCCCCAGGAAGCACACCCGCTGCAGCGGTGTTGGTATACAATGCTGTGTTCCCCAAAATGATCAGCGCAGACAGCCGCTGCTCTTTTTGACGAGAGTAGCATGTATAATTCTGTGCATACTTATATTTGCAACTATAGTGCTTATATTCAATGTATTAAGGTTGTTTTCACATCACTCCCTAGATCGCTAAACGAATATCTGGACCCCAGACACCCACCACTCCGCAACATGACAACCCACCGTGTATCGACGCACGAAACCATGTGCGAAAAGCCCCCCCCGCGGGGCATTCCCGTTGTAGGAGACGGCACGGATGGCAATCCTATGAAACCAAACATCCAATACCCTGCTCACAGGACTGGTGAGAATCAACCGGAGGCACGGAAGCAGAGTGTGAACACAGATCTAGCACCCGGACTGACTCTTAGCCAGATTCGAGCGGCCAGTGGGGGGAGGTTTATATGAACAGGGGTTAATTTAGCTTGTTTTAGATGCCTACAATTGCCTAAGCAAGTAAGGATGGACACGTAAGCTACTTCGTGCTTCATTCAGATTCTCATAATATACACTGACACCCTTATCTTCTAGATCTTGAACTCAACCCCCATGGAACCCCCGACCCAAACTTGGCCGAACGAACCCAACCACCAAGCCCAGCTATCTCTTCTTGAGACCTTAGTCAAACGATGTAGTTGACACCGAGCCTAATGTACGCGTACTTTCGCCATAGAATAAGTGTGAAAAGATCCACCTGCAGAAAGAGACCAGCCGCTGTTCACGGAGAGTGGATTGCAATCAATCGTTGGGAGGGAAGCGGCAGCAGACAGAATACTGGCCGCTATAATTGATGGTGCCGCGGGCCATGCACATAATATACAATCCAGACTTCGACTCCATATACAAAAAACCGCACTAGACACACACGCTCGGACGTTGATTAGGGGAGCGAATACATCAGAAGAAAAGAAATCAAGTAAAATCTTAAACTGATGGAGATGAGGGTTCCTCATTATCAAGATACCTGTCAGGTGACCGGCAGAGACAGATATAGGACGACCATTACAACAAATGCTGGCTCTCTCTTGTGCTGATTCCCTTTAACTATTATACCTAGCTGACAACAGTTCCCATATCACAATGTGAAATGCTGTGACTATAGAGAGGACTCAATCTGGCCTTGGAACCAGAACAGTGAAACAAACAACCACAGCCCAAAGAGAACTCGAGCAGGTACCTCTCCCCTCGGACATACAAGAGACAGCAGAGAGCTAGCTCGAGCATACACATATTTGGCCAGAAATTCGCTTTGATGGTGAACCACTAACAAGGGGAGAGTACACTGGGGAGGGAGTTGTCTTGTGAAAAACTGGAAGTCCCGTCGCTCCTGTTTGCACTATGGGTGATCCGTTCGATGTATAGCGCATTTTCAAAGCTTTTCAGGGCATGGTCGTTTCGAGTCGATCCGATCAAAACTGACGGAGAAATTCGAAAAATACTCCCTTCAGAGTATGAATCATGGCAAGATATTGTTTACAGGGACCGGGCATTGTTTGATTGATCGTTGTTAGTTTTTGTATCGTTTGATAGGTAGATTTGTATCTTTCTGGGCGCGGTCGTTTCGAGTCGTCCGAATCAAAAACGACGGAGAAATTCGAAAAATACTCCTTCAGAGTAGTGCAGCCCCTATCTGGATCATGTGATGGATCCGCGAGTCCAGAATTGGAACTAGGCCCGGTCCACGTCATTACATAATCACAATTCATCGCCCTTAAGGCAATAGGATGGCTTGGAAGAGCAGGCAAGTCATCCAGACTTGAAGAAAGATGGCAAGTTGAATTGCCTTGTCCAAAGAAAATGGACTTGAAAGTAGGGCATAAACTGCCCTTTTTGATGAGGACTGTTGAAGTCCGACGGATAGTCAATAAATTGACTGGTAGAATGGTAAAGGAAGAATGAAGCGATATTATGGGTTGGAAAGGGGTAGGAATCCAATTGATTTCTTGAATAAACGAATGGCAATATAATGTGGGCAAAATAGAAGGCGGCTTGTCGGCTGACATATTTATCTATTATAATTTTGATTTTACAACTATACATCTTGTACGTTTGTATAATTCTAATACTACAGATGATTACCGCGGGGTCTGTACTACAGATGCCGATGGGTTGAAGGGAAATCACTGTACCTACTACCATACAACCTTGTATATAGTAGCGATGTCCCATGATTATCCCCTGTAGAAACAGAAAATCTGTCCAGATACAAAACAGCCCATACATAGTGCGATAAGCCCGTAATGCCATTTGACCCGCTGTGGCATTCCTGGGCTTGCTGGGCCTATCCTGATACCGCCCAGGCAAATATGGTAGACTTGCCCAAGACGCCATGGCCATACACAGGACCGCGCAGACTCTAGCAGCACGAGAGATAGAGATACAGGAGGTGCTACAGGGATCACCACGTATGTTTTCTGTTTTCGATTTTATAATTTTTTGTAGATTTCTCATATGATTCTTGTGGTGCATCAGAGCAGTCAGGTAAATTAAAGTTGCTTCTGTTTTGTGCTGTCGATTACGTAGTTAGAACTGTCCTTATTGTATGATCTAATTATTTACAGTGCTGATTTCATACTGAGGTCTAGCCATATGCTAGAATCACCTCCCAGACGAGCCCCTCGCATAGCAGGAACCGGCCAGTCAGCATCGGAACGATCGGCGCACAAGAGTAGGGAGCATAGATCCTAGAAGAAAAGAAATTCTTCCTCTAAATGATAAACACAAGAGACCCACAAGAGCGAGAGCTGCCTCGGCATAGGTAATCTGCCGCACGCTATACCGCACCATATTGCTGCGGGGTGGGGTAGAAGCGGAGCACCTGCAGATGCCTGACCCACCACACTATAGCCCACTCGCCAGCTGTGTCCCGTGTCGGGCCCAGTTTACTCCTCAGTTCGTGGGACTCCGGCAGGGGGGGGGGATATGTAGTTTGTGAATGTTGCATGGTAGGGTTGGTGCATAGGTTCAGATGAGAACCTAGAAATAGTCTAGGATAATAAATAAATAACGATGTAATATGGTTAAAATAAAATGAAAAGAACTGCACCATAAAGGAAGCAGCTTATGACTCGTCATATTATTGGGCAATCACATTTATTCTAGATAATAATAGTAATAATAATTTAATATCTTAAATATTTAACCACATAACACCCGCTTGTCATTGCAGCTGATAATTGATTCGTATGGATAAATAAATATTCCCTGTGGTCTTTGGAAATAAAAATCCAGTATCAGAAAATTCTTGAGATATCCTACTTGGCGCGCCGACGCTTTGGAATGATCATGGATGTGGTCCAACCTAAATGTGCCACAAATCAAAAAAACTGAATTATTCGTGAAATTGCATAGAAGCACCTAGAAGTTTGCATCGGCCGTAACAGGTCTCGTGGGGGATCCAGCTTATTGTAGTGGAGGAGGTAACCCAACTCCATTATATCTTAGAGCTCTCGGAAAGCCGAAAGTGGTACCTAAAATTAGGTCCCCTATGTGACTGACCAGCGCTGACCTGACAGAGAAATTTGTTTTTTACTAAAAATCTCGGATTTTGATAGTTAAAACTTGGTCTGGAGAGTGCATTTTTGGTCCATTCGACTTGTGTTTTGGTACCATTCGAAAGGTGTGAATTGTGGCTTTCCGAGAGTTATATGGGTGTACCTCTCCAATCAAAACTGACAGAGTAATCAAATGAACTCTGTTTCATGCATAGGCATAAATAATTTTGTAATAGGTCACATGATCATTCCAATGGCTGGGATCAATGGATATTCACATTTTCTTGATACTGGATGTTTTTATCTTCCACAAGACCACGGGACCCAACGAACCACACACCTGCAGAAGCGGGTGTGTGGTAATTTTAAGGTAAGTAATATCTAGGAATAATGTGATTGCCCCAAAGAGCAGCATAAGCTGCTCCTTTGGTGCAGCTTCTTTTTCTTTTTTACTAACATGTTATTTATTTATGCCTGATTTCTAGGTTCTCATCTGAACCTATGACCCCAACCCCCCCAACCCATGACAACTCACCCCGACCCAGCAGACAGCATGAGGGAGTGAAACTGGGGCAGACCACACACCTGCTGTGGCAGGTGTGGTCATCTAAGGTGAGTCCCCATTCCCCATAGATATAGCGGTGCACAAAAGAAGCAGCGACAGCTGCTCTTTTTGCATCACTTTTAACTTTTTACTAATCTAAATTTTTCTTCTAGATCTTGCTCCCCCTCAATGAGGTACATGCCTGAAAACCCAACAGTGGGAGGTACATGGCTGCCACCTTTGGTCAGCCACTTGGACTGATCTCAAAAGGCATGTCGAACCACATCAAATTAATTGCCTATGAGGCATCAAAATCCTT
>MU128955.1:216316-279783 GCA_014904985.1 Hydnum rufescens UP504 | reverse complement strand
CTCAGAATGGGCTGAAATTTGGGGCTGAGGCTCAAATGGTGAGCAGGTGTGGCCTACAAAAAATCAGAGTGATTGGAGCTTTGGAAGTGTCCCAACTAGAGGGTGTATTTCAGTGAAACTTGAAAATATTATAGAGACTCTGGCACTGGAGCCATGAATTTGAAAGTTTGAGGGATGTTATAGATGTGTTTGGATGACCTAAGTGTGTATTTTCAAGGGAATTGCATGGATGGAAGGCTCTGGGGAGGAAATTGTTGTTTAGGGGGGGAGGCCTGTGGAGCACTCCCTAAATGGAGTCCAGTTGGGCTGATATCTGTCATGTGCACTCCCCACATATGTATTAACTCAGTGATATAATATCAGAGCCACCCCTGCTCTACATCTTATGTAATGGACTTTTGATCTTTCTTCCCCTCCCCCTCAATTTCAGCCACTTCCACACATCCAATTGATTCCATTTTCAGATATAGTCAGGGTTATAATATTATAAGCCTATTCCACCCAGTTCACATCTATTTTAAACTGTTTAACATTCATGGTAGCTTTTGTTCTTTTGTTGCCTGAAAAGGGAGTTGAATACCTAGAAGCAAACAGAATAAGCTGATTCTTGGCACATGTTTAGTTAATTATGTGGTCATACCCCATGTCAAATTTCAAGTCCATACCTTGTCTGTGGGGGGAGTAAATTTATTTTCAATATTTAAACTTATTGTCCTTATAGCTCTGTAATTAATGAATGGATCTGGCTGAAATTTTAGTATGATTTGCATAGAAGTAGTCTCTAATCATGCACCAAATTTCAGAATGATCTGCTTAGCACTTATTTCAATGTACTTCATCCAATTTCTGCATTTAGGCTTTTTTTAATGGGAATCACTGTATTATGTAATGGAATATTATCTAATGCACCCTTTTATATTGGTCTATCTGGTTACTGCATTTAGGCTTTTTCATAGCAGCAGGTGGCTTGCCTTTGAAACTGGGCAACTGCTGGTGTTGAGTCCCGGGTTCAATTTACTGGCAATTGCCAGTAATTTTTTTCTGTTGCATGACATGACAGGACCTCCATCCACCAAGAGCCCAGGACAAGCCACCACACCCCAGTATAGACTGGGGTGTGGTGTTAAGGTATGTTATTGTAACTTTAGCTACTCTAGTACAAAAAGGGCAGCCTCTGGCTGCCCTTTTTGCACTACTATTGATTTTTTGAACTAACCCATCGTCCCCCCATTATAGGATCCCCCTAAGTGTACACCCAGGGGCCCCTGTCCCCTCTGGTGGCCCCTCTACCCCCTCCCCCACCCCTTGAGTTGGTCTGGGGCAGGGGTGCCCCCTCTTGTTGGCACTGGTGTGGTAATGCAACCTGGATTATGTAATCAATTAGGTAATATGTATATTAGGTAATAGGTATTATATAATATATTTAATTATATCATCAACTAATTATGTAATTTAATATTATGTAATATTATTGTTGTGCACAATTATGTCACTGCTTTTTTGGGTGCATTACATAATTTCCTATTTAGGATATTAGGCAATTGACAGGTCGGCCAGTGGTATTGCAGAGTTCTACAAGTAAAAGTTCCAAGTCCCTACTTTGATCTCAAATTGATGTCAAAACTATGTCAAACTGCACTTGTTCGATATAAAGGCCCATTTTGATCAATATTTGATATCAAAGAGAACACAGGCCTATTAGGTCCTATACAAACATCAAAATGACATGCCTTTTGAGATCAATGGAAGTGTCTGACCAGCCTGCAGAATGCATGGCCACATGACTAACAGTGGATACTACCCCTATATCCAAATTGTAACCCTGGACACTACAGCCTGATACAGCATTTCTTGTGGAACAAAAACAACACCTGGTTCTGGTGGGCATAATACATCCACCCCCAATCCCTGAGGATTCAGGTCTAATCATTCAGATTCTCTCCCAGAGTGGAGGGTAAGTGCACTCCATTGTCCCTCAGAAAATATGAATAAATACATCTCTTCACCACTCAGTGGAGTCTGAAAGGATTTCACTACTGCCAGGGGCCCCCCATCTGCTGATATACATATCTCATGTAGGACACTGTCCATGCCTGTTAGATCAGGGGGGAAACTCAATTGTGTGTCTGTGAGGTCCCTCAAATCATCAACAGGAGGAGGAGGGTGGGGGCAGGAAGAAAAGAAATATGAAGAAGGGGGGGCCAGTGATGACAATGGGGACATGACGACACCTGGCCCCCCTGGCAGGAATGTACATAATGGCCAAGTACATGTACTGTACCCATTGGAAAGGACATTGGAAACAGACCTGAGGTGTAAAGGCTAATAGTGTACACATATGGTATACAGAGCACACCAAGATAGTAGGCAAGTGGACATGAAGAGAAACAAAGAAATATAACAATGGAATTACCAATATAAGTGGCAGAAAAATAGCTGGTATTCAGGTATATTGGAACAGTGTATATGGGCACTTTGTTAATTTCGGCAAGTGCCGGTGTTGAGTAAAACTTTCAACAGACAGCCAACATCAAATGTGATGTTGCTGGGTCCGACTGGGTCCCTGGCTTTGTTGGATAGGCTGAGTGTGGGCACAGTATCTGTGCCCAAATCTCAGCTCTCCAACAAGCCTACTTCAAGAGAATACACCACCTGATTCATGTCACATCACTATGCTCAATCTTCCTGTTTGGGTTCATATGCTCCTCCTGGGGGCTAGGTGTTGTTGCTCAGGCTGTGTGTGGGTGCATTCTGTGTGCCCAAATCACAGCCTTTCAACACACCTACTTTCAGTGTATTCTGAGAATTTCTGGCCTCACAGTTCCTCATCTTCCCCTCATCTCCCACTCAACATCACCTGGGGGGGTCAAATAATGGCTGATTTCGGCATTCTTGGGCTCCATTTATTTGTCTCATTCGTCCAAATCCATCAAGCATATTTACGCAACGAACCAACCACTTTCCACTGTGCTATCCTCAATCTTCCATTTTGGGTTCATGTGCCCCCCTGGGGGCTAGGTGTTGTTGCTCAGGCTGTGTGTGGGTTCATTCTGTGCGCCCAAATCACAGCTTTTCAACACACCTACTTTCAGTGTATTCTGAGAACTTCTGGCCTCACAGTTCCTCATCTTCCCCTCATCTCCCACTCAACATCACCTGGGGGGTCAAATCATGACCAATTTTGGCATTCTTGGGCTCCATTTATTGTCTCATTCATCCGAATCCGTCAAGCATATTTATGCGATGAACTGACCACTTTCCACTGCGCTATCCTCAATCTTCCATTTTGGGTTCATGTGCCCCCCCTGGGGGCTAGGTGTTGTTGCTCAGGCTGTGTGTGGGTGCATTCTGTGCGCCCAAATCACAGCTTTTCAACACACCTACTTCCAGTGTATTCTGAGAACTTCTGGCCTCACAGTTCCTCATCTTCCCCTCATCTCCCACTCAACATCACCTGGGGGGGTCAAATCATGACTGATTTCGGCATTCTCAGGCTCCATTTATTCATCTCATTCATCCAAATCTGTCGAGCATATTTACGCAATGAACCGACCACTTTCCACTGCACTATCCTCAATCTTCTATTTTGGGTTCATGTGCCCCCCCTGGGGGCTAGGTGTTGTTGCTCAGCTTGTGTGTGGGTGCATTCTGTGCACCCAAATCGCAGCTTTTCAACACACCCATTTTCAGTGTATTATGACCACTTCTGGCCTCACAGTTCCTCATCTTCTGTCACCAATGTTGGTCGGTTACCTCTGCTGATCTCAAAAGGCATTCTTTCCCTGGTCTAGGGAATTGATCCTTTGTGTATTCTCATTGTATTGTAATAATTCCTCTTAATTTTGTTCACATTCATTAGAATAGTAAAACAATAACTATAAGCACTTGAGACTATCACCGATAAAGCCATATTGCCTGCTGACCCCAAGAAGGGCATTTTCTGGGTTTCTGGACTTTTCCTGGTCCCCCTATGCTACGACCCCTCCATGTAGTATTGATATTGGGTCATGTCAAAATTTCCCATAAGGTCAATTTGAGGATTGTCAATTGACATCAAAGAAAATTAGCCCTCATTAGGCTGGCGAAATGACCTCAAATGGTACTCCTTTTGAGGTCAGCCCAAGTGGCTGACCGAGGTGTTTGCCCCTCAGTGGACACCCAATGATGCCTCTTGGCAGAATGCTCATGTCCTTCAAACTGAATGGAAATTTCATGCTACTGTCAACAAAATTGAATTCCTTGTGTTACAGCACCTTATGGAGATTGAAAAACCCACCTTCCTGGCACTGGTGAGTTGGACCTGCCATACTATGGAAGAATATTTGCTCATAATGAGAACAAGCATACAACATGTGAAAACACATTGGTGAAGCTATCAAATGGCATTCAACCACAATTCAGACAGCAATAAAGAGGTATAACACACTTTGCCTGTCTACAAATCCCCCATGGCTGAAACTCACATTCAAAGATGTTGTGGAGGATGGTTTTCTTTCCAACTTTGTGGTCCTTTGAACATCCTGGGAAGACATTCACACCCAGCCTTGGGCAAATCACATTGCGCATGAAGGGATCCATACTTGGTTCCACCAAAGCTGAGCAAAGGAGGAAATTATCCACCTTAATGTGGAGGCACAACGACTCTGGACAAGGGTCAATGATGAGAACAGCAATATTCAGGATCTCCTTACTTGTCTGGATGCTGATGAGGATGTCCTTGCAGTGACTGTTTGTCATCATTTCCTTTTATGACTCTGTACAAACAATGATCTCCAAGGGAAACTCCACAAGCTTACATTGTTGCAATGCTTTGTGGGCTGGAAGATGCCTGGCCAACAAGTTGATCATATTATTCCACATTCTTCCCCTACAACATTGCATGCATCATCTGCCCCTTCCATTCTTAAAAATTCCCACCCCGATGATGACACAGAAAGTATTGATGACCAGCCAGATGATGATCAAGCTCAAATTATTGAAGAATGTGAGGCAGCAATGCTTGCATTTGGTTCCCCAAGGGTCTGAGTCACAGCAGTCTTGTATATACATCAATGAAATTTCAGCCCCCCCTCCCCTTATATTACTTCAAAGCCCAAGGGGACAGGACCCATTTGAGATACTAGATTTTGTCTTGCATCAGATGAATGATCATTGTATTAAAATTGATTCCAAAAGACAATGCTTCATCCAATGGTGACAACAAATGAAGCCCTGGCTACACTGCCTACACCTCCAAGTCAGGACTCTCCACTCCAGTCTGATCAGCATGATTCTAGCCCTCTCCCTCCTCCCCCTCAGCCTGTACATATTCCCCATCATTTCTGGAGGAGCTGGAGTTCATTGCCACAATCAATCAAAATCTTTAAGAACTCTACAGCACAACACCTTGCTGCAGGCAGCCCATTGCTTGATGTGCTCAATGCATCACCAGAGCTGCGAACACTGGTGGCAGATATAGAATGGGCCACCTGGTTTGTGACATTCTGTTGTGCCAATTGGAAGTATAATGGCCACAATGGTACTATATGGTACCCTGGTGTTGTGGACTCTGAGACTGACAGGGGTATTATTAATGCCCATCCAAAACAATCATTTCATGATGTCATAAGTTGGTTCTATGATAATACAATTGATTTACAGATTAACACCTCATTGAAACTACAATCTGCTCAGGCAAACATGTATGAACGAACCTTGGGGCATCAATCTGTCAACTTCACCATACATCACCATGATCATATGGTGTCCCAAACTGAAGCCATTGGTGGCAGATCTGTTGACCTGGATGTCTCCAAGTCCCTTGCCTTCATCCTCACTACTCCAGGTGAACAATGTGATCACTTGAAAGCATCCCTTGATCACATACAAGCCATGGTCATGGATGAGCTCATTCCAAGCCTTTTGCCAGCCCCTGGACCATGATTCTCACCAATCTTAACCAATGCACCAATCTCAACCCATGTGCTGATCTCAACCCACCATGCACCAATCTCATCCCATGCACCAATCCCACCCCATGTGCTGATCCCACCCCATGCACTGATCTCACCCATGCACTGTGGAAGATAGAAACATCCAGTATCAGAAAATGTGAAATCACACCACTCCCAGCCTTTGGATGATCACATGACCAATTATGAAATTAATTATGGCTATGCATGGAAATCGAATTCATTCTATAACTCTGTTAGTTTTGATCGGAGAGGTACGCCCATATAACGCTTAGAAAGCTATGATTCACACCTTTCGAATGGTACCAAACACAAGTCGAACGGACCAAAGCTGCATTCTCCAGGCCAATTTTACTATCAAAATCCGCAATTTCCAGTAAAAAACGAATTTCTCTGTCAGTTCGCATTCAATCCTCTCGGAACAACTGCACCTAGAAAGATATAGAAAATACGCATCCAATGGTACTGAGCATGTGAAGAACAGATCAAAACTGAACTCTACAGAACAATATTACTCTCAGAATCAACACCCATCAGTAAAAAACGAATTTCTCTGTCAGTTTACACCAGATCTGCTCGGAACCACCATGCCCAGAAAGCTATTAAAAATCCTCATCTAATGATACCAAGAACGTCTATTACAGATGCAAAATGCTGTTTCTGCATCAAATCCCATCCCATGCACTTGTCCCCATTATCAACCAACAACAAAACACCTTAACCATTTGACTATGCTCAAATTAATCTCCAAAACCCAGAGATATCCTTTCATTTCACCTCCAGAATGCTCCACATGGTCAGTGACCTCATGCTCCAAGCATTCCACATGCTCAGCAAATTGGTGACATCACCCCCCCTCATGATTCCTTTTGTTCTCCTTATGCATGACTCAGCTATGACTGCATTATGACATCATCTTGTTATTTTTCTTTTGTTCTCACCTATGACTCACATATGACTCACCCATGAGGGAGTCATATTTCTTAAACACAGCCACCTTCAGAAAGGTATAAAAGCTGGTAGATTTCCTGTATCCCCCCATCATCTCCTCTCTGGAAATCATCACTGTCAACCACTGTCAACTTTTCTGCTTGCCTCTAAAGAACAGTCTATCTATAAGCCATCTGGGGCTAAGTCATCTTCAAGGTTGTTGAGACAAAGCCACTGGTAGCCCTCTATGTGAATCACTAAAGCCAAGGATAGTTGCAGGACCTAAGGTTAGAGTTGCTGGACATCCAAGGAAAAGTAAGCATAATGAAATACATATCAGGTTTTGAAGAAGGAAGAAAGAAACATACTAACAAGACTAACCAAGCACTGACCAGTCTATAACCCACAGATATCCACATTTTGACCAGGAGAACATAAACAAGAATACACAAATATCAGTAAACAGACCAACACAACACGAACAACATGTAAGCCTTTCCACAAGCATCCCAGATGTATAAGCCTTTCTATAAGCATCCCACATGACATATAAGCCTTTCTACAAGCATCCCCTATGTATAAGCCTTTCTACAAGCATCCCAAATGATATATCATTGACTACAGCTAGTCCATATCCCTTCCTATTCTCCACTGAACACCATACATGTCTTGCAGAGTGTGATCAACCATTGAAGCAAACTAACCCAATGAATAACAACAGAAATACAGTCTCCCATCTACACACTGGCTGAACCAGATTTTGATTTGACAGTCATTGGAGCTCCCAACCCTTCTATAACTGGTGGTCCTTACAGGGGTAACTCTCACTTTGATAAACCTTTCACTTCTCCAAAGACATTCCACACCAACAACATGACAACATCCACAGACTCAGAAACAATGGCCAGAGTAGCAAATCCACGAGCTATGCCTTGGCCTACTGGCAGAGATGCTCTGCATTTTAAAGGAAAACATCTTGACAACTTCCTCCTTGACTATGAAGCCTGCTGCAATGATACCTTCTACAATGACCACAAGAAGTGCAAGAACATTATACGATTTTGCAGCAACAAAGAAGCTAAACTTCTCAAAAATCTCCCAGAAGTTAAGAACCCAACAACCTTTGAAGCCCTGGTTACTCGTCTCAGGAAACTTTATGGGCAGACAGACAGGTGACAACGATATACTTGAGAATGACTAGCAGACTTCTGCCAACAGAAGAGAACGATTGTCAATGAGGCAGACCTGGACAAATACTATCATGAATTTATCACTCAAGTGCAGTGTCTTGATGAAAAGAAAGTCCTAGCTGAGTGAGACTGAGATGACCTTTTCTGGCAAGGATTCCATGACGTCTCCAGAAGATTGTACTCCCATTGTTTCACTATGTCCCAGGATTTGACAACACAAAAACCTTTGGACTGCACAACAGCCTATGACACTATGAAGACCATACTTAAAGAGGATCTCTATTACAACTTGAGACATCTCAACAAGGGTAGACCACGAACCACAACAAAGGCCAAGAAGTCTAAACCTAGGATCAGTTATTACAAATCATGTGGCAGATATAGCAACTCCTCAGACAAATCAGAAGCCTCAGAAAGTGCAGAGGAAGACAGCAGCTCTGATAGCAAAAGTGAAGAAGAACCAGTGGCCATATCACCTTCCTCCATTAAAAAGGTCTCCACCAAATTGAAGCCTATAGTCATCCCATCACTTTGCAATGTGACAGAACAAATCAGTGACCTCACAATCCTTCAACAAAATGAAAATCTACATGGCACAGTCACAGCAGAATGGGCAAACTCCCAGTCCTTATATGCAGCCCACCCATCCAGAAATGTGGATACAAGGAAGTCCAGCTACCTATCCAAACAACCAACCACTCAGACCTAATCATACCCAAGGTCCCAACATGTCTGCTGGTGCAACTCTCTGTTGGTTCTGTGACAAGACTGGAGCACATAACATTGGAATGAAAAACTGCCCAGATGCTCAGGCTATGGTTCGACAAGGCATCATCAAGTACTCTATCAAAGGAAGACTTGTGAAGATGGATGACACTCAATTGCCATGAGGAACAGCAGGAAAAGGAGGAATCAAACAAGCCATCATGGACGACATCAAACGGATCAGAGAGGAATCTTCTCATCAATGAACCACTGGAGCAATCAGTATTGTTGACAAAAATGGACACTCTCCCTTCACAACACACTCATATGCGATAGCAGCAGGCCCCTTTATATCTGCACCAGCTGCCAAGACAAACAAACCTGATTATCGTCATAACCCAATGGGAGATAGAACCAATCAACATCCTAAAAATTGAATGTATGTTGATGTGCCTCCACATGGCACAACACAAGACAAACCTCCTGTTAACCAGCCAGACTCATTACCAATGAACCCAGAACCAGTGCAACCAGCTCCAGAAAACCCTCCACAACCAAGTTATCCACCTGGAATACTGCCTTCCTCAGTTCTGAATGAACCTGCTGCAGAGAAACCTGCCTATCAAAGACCTCATCCTCCTCAAACCAATCCCCAAGAAGAAATGATAGACATTGAAATAGCTCGACCAGAAAAACAAATTCCCAAGAATCCTCCAACATATCATTTTACCACAGACTTTCAAGATGCCTGTGAAGACAAGGAGATAGCAAAGAAGGTGCTAAACCAAACAGTTGAAATAACTCTTGGAGACTTCCTTGGAACAGCCCATGGACCTGCCAAAATACTTGCAGCTGGACTAAAGCTCAAATGCGAATATAATCCTAAACATTGAGAGCCACTCACAGTCAATCATGCTACTCTAAAACTGCATTTTCCCATGATGGAAGCCTCTGACTATGACTCTGATGATGAAGCAGAATTGGAGGACTACTATGATCTTATGATGACCAAAGACCTTGATGAAGAGCCATATCCACAAACACAACAATCACAAAATCATCATTGAGCACAAGTAAATCTTGTAGGAATCTTTGGACCAAATCCTTTATTCACCATGGACACAGGAAAGATCACAGCCAAGGCCACAGGACAAAATGGAACTAAAGATGTTGTACTCATGATCAACACTGGATCCAAATTAAACCTCATCTCCCAGGAAGTTCAGCAGAGGTTAAACATCCCAATAGACTACGATGGACAAAACTGTTCATTGCAAGGAATCAATAGTGGACCTGAACCCCTAGTTGGATGCTGTCAAAATGTCCCAATCGAAATAGGAGGAATACAATTCAACCATCACTTCTTTGTCAAAAAGGGAAGCTTTGAAGGCCACGATATACTTCTTGGACAACCCTGGCTAGTAGGAGTTGGTGCTCAAATCAAATATGAAGGAGCTACAAACAGAATCCATGGAATGGACATTCAAGTCTACGAAAAAGGGAACCCATCAGGATCATCAGTCTCTCTCCATGCCCTTATGAATGAATCTAGGGAACAGGATAAACTTGTTCTTGCAGCAGCAGTGATACCACCAGACAAATGGCCCCCAGATACAAGCAAACCAAGACCAGCACAGCTGCAATATCAATATGGAACAAACAGAGTATCATTGATTTGAACTACACCTAAACCCCTACCACAAAATTATGAATACTATCACACAGAGGCAACCCCATCTGACCAATTGTTACAAGGAAACTTGCCATTTATTCCAATGTTTGGCAGGGAATTGTCAGAGGCCTTATGACTCCCAGAAATGCACACTAAGGACTTCAATCCAAGCACAAACAAGTACCTCATGGATGCCATTATAAACAAGGAAAACATATCAGCATGGTATCTTCATGAAACTTGGAAATTGTCCTCTGCAGCATCAGGAAATCAGCTTGAAGACAACCTCATGTGCATTTATAACAAATTGAAGCCAAACCTTGTCAACAAATATCCCAAAAAGGTGGAAAACTTCAGCTATCACATTGGCCAGGTCATCAGGAATGCAAAGAAGACAAAGTACAAGACTGTGGATAAGAAGAAAAATCCAATACCCCTAGGAGTTACCCGAAAACCAGTCATTCGTCTTCCCTACAAGGATCTTCCATTAGGGGGTTTCACACAGCCCAAATATGGCTCAAATAGTTCCCAAATAAGCCCAAAATAACGTTTCCAAATCTGATTTGGGGGCTTGGCAAAAAGTGATTTGAGAGTGATTTGAAAACAGATTTGGAGCTACTTGAGCTCCAAATCTTGGTGTTCACAAATGCTGCAAGTCTGCTATGTCCGCTGTCCGGCAGTCTCCTTCCATACATCTCTCCCAAATGGCTCGACCGAAGCCCCATCCTGACCCCATGGCTCTCCCTGCTGTCTCTGCTGCCCAGCTGACAGCTAGATCCAAGCATTCCATTAACCCTACTGCCAAGGGGAGCGCTACTAGTGCTCCTAAGAGCATCCCTGGGCAAAGAATCCCAAGTGGACTGACCTCATCATCAGCATGCTAAAAAATAATGAAAAACTTCACCATGACCTCTTTGGCTCCACTCTGAAGAAGAAGAAGATAACTGGTTTGAAAATCTCAGGTGTCCCCAAGAGTGATCACCATCTCGCACTTGCTGAGGTGATCTTCAAGGATGACAAGGTCTTTGGTAGTGAATGGATTGCCAATCCAACTCAATTGGCAACATCAGTAAGTGGGCGCATGGATGCATAAGTTCTCTATAAATATTTTGTATAGTCGCTGTGAAATTTAATCATATCCTAAGCCTCAAGCGTGACTATAAGAAGTATCAGAGTGAACTTAATGGAACTGGTGGTGGGGTTACCACTGAGCAGCAGGAGGATGACCCGATGTTGCCAACCGAATCGGCAAGTGTCTGCTTTGCTCTTTGTTTTCTGTCTTCACTAACACTGCTCTCAGTGGCGATAAACAAAGAATTCCCATGGTATGATGATCTCCACGCTATGTGGAGGGATAACCCTGCATACAATCCACTTGCGGTCACGAATGTTGAAACCAAGAGTAGTGCCGAGCATGTTGAAGAATTATCAGCAATTCTCCACAGAAAGACACATCAAGGCTCTCCCGCACACGAGGAAGATGAAAAGGATGAAGACAATGAAAATGAAGATGACGAAACTGGAGGTACAGCCAAGAGTCAGAATGCCAACTAGTACTGATATGGATGTTAAAGGAGATTGGACATCAGTGGGGATGGGTATCAGCGTGAGTAACTCCAAGTGTCAGTGTAATTATTCCTTATACTGGCTGCCGATTAGGATGAGTATGAAGACATATTAGATACACCGCCGATGTCTCTCTCTCATACAACCCCCCCTCTACCTGCACTGAAACCTCCCACTTCAATCAACAAGAAACACAAGAGTTCCGGGCCCTTGCTGGAACTTCCACCAACTCCTAAGCACTCCAAATGTCACTCTGATATCATGGATTGCTGGGATGAGGTGTCACGGCGTGATGAAATCTCAGCAAAGGCTTGTGTTGATGCTGCAACAATGGTCAAGCTGGCTGAAATTGCTGCCAAGGCTAAGGACCATCAGGCGGATCGGGAACTAAAGGAGCGTCGCAATCTGCACAAGCTGGAAGTCGAGCAAGAGAAGCTAAAGATGAAGATTGTCAGGGCCATGCTGTGACGAGAGCACCAAACAAATATAAACACAGATAACTCCGACTAAGTCCGGCGTGAGTCCAGCTAAGTCCGGGGGAATCCGGGCAAGAACGAGATAACAAGATTGAGACAGAGAGGCAATCCAGCAGCCTGGAAGGGACTAGGCGGAAACGAGTACAGCGGTCCTTAAGCTCATGGAGTCAACTGGGAAGTACTCGGACTGTAGTCCGGAGTGGAAGCGGAAATCCTGAGATTAACATTAAGGGAATAGGTACAGTGAGGCTAACCTGTAGTCCGGAGTGGAAGTGGAAATCCTGAGAGACCAAAGCTGAATCTCTGGATTTCGCCCGGACTACTTATACATAGTTCCTATACTACGGGGGATTGATCACTTAATGAGAAGTGGTTACAGGGGGCAGGCACAAGGGGGGAGCAGGCAGGGGACGGGAAAGTGGAGGGGACAGGGACAGGGCCAGGGGTAAGTGTGTGAGAACCGGAAGTAAAGGAAACGAGGAAATGAAGGGGAAATGAAACGGAGGTGGGACAAACCGGAACAAACCGGAACAAATCCGGAAACAAATCCGGAATTAACCGGGAAACGGATGAACTCTGACATTACCCCCCTCTTAAGCCCGATCGTCCTGAGCGGGCGGGGAGGATCAATCCGCGGAAACATCTGGAGTTCTTGTGCCACGTAACATGTCAGGCAATAATCGTTCTCCATTCGAAGAAGCTCGTCTCCACCGTGAAGAGGCTGCGCAGGCGTTGAGGGAGGCACAGGAGGAGGAGGCCAGGCTTGCGGAGGAGGAGCGGAAGAAGGAGGAGGCGAAGCGGAAGGCAGCTGAGGCGGCGCGTCGTAAGGCAGCTGCGGAGGCCAAGGCCGCTGCAGAGGCCAAGGCCACCGCGGAGGCTAAGGCTACCGCGGAGGCTACTGCCAGGAGGGTCCGGGAGGACTCTGCGAACCAGCCGTGAGTCCGTGTCTTGGTGAAGTTCCGCTTACTTGGTAATAATGTCTTCCAGGTCTACCGTGTGCGTCCGCTGTATTCAGCACCGGATCCCTTGTGTCCCCCAGGACAAGCCGGGAACGCGGGCATGCCGGCCGTGCTTCATGGCGAAGGTTCGATGCACGCTGGGTGACGAAGGGGCGTCTGGAGCCGAGCCATTGACGGGTCGGGGCCGTGCTCATGCTCTGGCAGCGGACGTCCAGCTCCGACTAGCGGTTGCCGCAGAGCAAAGCACGCTTGCGCACAAACGGTTGGCCGAGGCGTTGGAGAAACAGGCCCAGGCCGCGGAGGAGATGGCGTTCTTGGTGGGGGAGATGCGAGATTCTCTTCAGGCCATCACCCGGCACCTGGTCCCTCGCCAGGTGGTTTCTCACCCTCCGGTCCCGAGTCTGGAGTGGATGGGGATCAGGCCTGGAACGGTCGAGCCGGCCTCCGGTGGGGGTCTGTCGTCCGGACGCAGGATCAAGCGTCAGTGTACCGAGGAGCCCATTAACATAACGGATAGCGAGGGTGGTAACGACGATGTTGATGGCGAGGACGATGACATGGATGATGAGGACGATGATGATGAGGGCGATGAGTAGTCCGAGTTGTTGTCCTGTCTTCCACTCCTCCTTTTTTCCTTTTTCTTTCCTCCTTGTAAATACGTTGTTCCTTGAATCCGTCAGTGCGTCGACCAGTCCAGGAGGTTCGTCGGAGACTCCATAAGGAACTGGGTGGTCCGGAACGGTATGGATGCGAACTCCACGGCATTAATGCGTCTCGGGGCCTCCGGATGAGTCCGGTGGAATTCCTGAACGGCCTCCGGGGCGTTGTCCAGGTTGGCTTCAGGGATCCACTCATTGTCGGAAGCCGGGTACCCCTTCCACTTCACTAGGTACTGGAGTTTCCGGCGGAAATACCTGGAATTCTCAATTCGCTCGACTTCGTACTCCTCTTCACCTCCTCATAAGATTGGGGGTGGTGGGGGTGAGCTGTGCGCTCTGCAATTGGGTCCGGTCGGAAGGGGTGGAGTTTGGATACATGGAACACTGGGTGGATACGCATGGAGGCAGGGAGTTTGAGACGGATGGCAGAGCGGGAGATGACTTTATCAACCTTATAGGGTCCAAGCCATTTGTCGGAGAGTTTTTTAGTGGGGCGGTCGGTGGAGATGTCACGTGCATCTAGCCAAACTTGGTCGCCAATTGTGTATTCCGGAGCGTCCGTGCGGTGGGCATCATAGAAGCGTGCCATGTCTTCTGCAGCCCTCCGTAAGGCGGCCTGGGCTTCGTCCGTAGCCTTCCGCATCCGAGTGATGAAGTCCGAGGCGGCTTCAACCGTCCCGGCACGGACTGGTTCAGTGCCAAGGCGGGGTCCTGTCCGGAGTCCAGCCGGAACGGGGTCTGGCGTGTAGAGGAGTGCACATGGTTGTTATATGCGAATTCCGCAATAGGGAGCCATTCCGCCCAGTCGTTCTGCCGGTGGTTAACAAAGATCCGGAGGTATTGCTCAATTTCCTGATTGACACGCTCCGTCTGTCCATCCGTCTGGGGGTGGAATGCTGTCGAGAAGTTCATTTTAACGCCAAGGAGTGAGTTCAGCTCCTTCATGAACTTGGAAGTGAAGGTGGAGCCTCAGTCGCTGATAATGGTTTCCGGAAGGCCATGATGTCTCCACACGTTGTCTCGGAACAGACGGGCGACCCCGGCGGAATCGACTGTGGTGGTCGTGGGCATTGCATGGATTCATTTGGATAATCGGTCGACGACGATCATCATGCTGTCAAATCCATGTGATTCCGGGAGTTCCGTGATCATGTCCATGGATATGACCTGCCATTGACGGTCCGGCACAGGGTTGGGGTGGAGTGTTCCGGACGGCTTGGAAGGAAAGGTTTTCGTCTGGTTGCAAGTGTCACAGGTAGAGACATAGGTCGCAATGTATCAAGACATCCCCAGCCACCAGTAGTGGCGGGATACCAGCTCGTACATCTTCCACCGTCCGGGATGACCCATGGTCGGAGTATCATGGTGCTCGTGCACGAGGTCATGACGGAGTTTGGGGTCCAACGGGACATATACGCGGCCTCGGTAGAGAACTGTGGAGCCATGGAGTTCCCAATCCTTGAGGTGTGTCTTCGGTCCATCCCCATTCAGCTCCTTAACGATCTGGACCACTTTATCGTCGATCTCCGTTGCCCTTTTGATCCGTGCCATCAGGCTCTCGGCTGGGCCCTTCGACTGTGATGACCTCCGGGGAGTTGGTGGCCCATGTCTGGAAGGCGGCCGGTTTCAGGAGCACCACGTCGGAATTGTCAGAGTCCCCACGTGGATGGTCCGACTGGCGTGAGAGGGCATCAGGCTTCCCGGACTGTGTTCCGGAACGGTGTTGGAGGGTGAAGTTGAACCGAGAGAGGAATATGCTCCACCGGGCTTGCCTCCGGTTCAACTTCTGGGCAGACCGGAAGTACTGGAGGTTCTGGTGGTCCGTCAAGATCTCGACCGAGTGAGGGGAACCTTCGAGGTAGTGTCTCCAAGCTTCCAAGGCCCGGATGATGGCTAAGAGTTCCTTGTCAGTAGATGTCGTAGTTTCTTTCGGCCTCGGATAAGCTTTTTGACAAGAAGCCCACTGGGTGCCACTTCCGTCATCTTGGAGTTGGGAGAGTACAGCTCCCGTTGCATACCCAGAGGCGTCCGCCTCCACTCGGAAGCGTCTGGACTCGGAGGGAAACACTAGGATCGGTGCGGAAGTGACGAGGGCTTTCAGTTTGAGGAAGGCGTTACTGTTCTGCATCGGTCCACTGGAAGG
The DNA here is from genome assembly GCA_014904985.1 of Hydnum rufescens UP504. Taxonomy (NCBI): domain Eukaryota; kingdom Fungi; phylum Basidiomycota; class Agaricomycetes; order Cantharellales; family Hydnaceae; genus Hydnum; species Hydnum rufescens. Next base: position 263,532 of record MU128955.1, on the reverse strand, counting down.
GTGTGTCTTTCCAGGTGAGATCGTTTAGAGGTCTGGCAACCTTGGCAAAATCTTGAATGAATCGTCGGTAGAAGTTAATGAACCCTAAGAATGACTGTGTTTCTTTCAGGTTTTTGGGCTCCGGCCAGTCCGTTACGCCTCCGACTTTGACAGGGTCCATCTCCACATGGTCCAGCGTGAATATCATCCCCAGGTATTCGATCCGATCTCGGAAGAACTCACACTTCTCCGGTTTCAGGAAGAGTTTGTTTTCCTGGAGGGTCTGTAGGATGCCTCGGACGCCTCGGACGTACTCTTCTCGAGTCTTGGCAAAGCATAAGATGTCATCCAGGTACACAATGCATACTCCATTGTCGATCCACTCCCTGAGGACGTCATTGATCATGTTCTGGAACATCCCGGGGAGTTGCAAAGTCCGAAGAACATTACCAATGTTCGAACAGTCCTCAGTTCGTCCGGAATGCTGCTTTCCATTCGTCTCCTTCTGCCATCTGACATTCTGGAATCCCCACCGGAGGTCAAGTTTCCCGAACACTTTAGCTCCACGGAGTCGATCGATCATGTCAGAGATTAGGGGTAAGGGGTACGTGTTCTTAACCATGATGTTGTTGAGTTTCCGGTAGTCCTGGACTAGGTGGAACCCTCATCCTTTTTCTTCACGAAGAACACTGGAGCGGCCATTGGAGACTTTGATGGACGGATTCGACTGGAAGCGAGATTCTCCTTCAGGAAGTCGTCGAGTTCTTTCTGTTCACCCGGGGACAGTGGGAACAGTTTGGCGGGAGGAGGTAGCTGAGTTCCTTCTTGGAACTCAATGTGGTGGTCCCATGGCTTCCGGGTGGGGAGTTGGTCAAAGGAGTCTTTGGAGAACACGTCCTGGAAGTCACGGAATTCCTCGGTACAAGCTCCTCGAAGGTTTTGGCAGGTTCGTTTGCTTTCATCTTAGCAGCCTCTGCCAGCCTCTGAGAAGGGTGGACATTGCTCGGATGATTTCGGAGTGTTCGCTGTCGTCAGGGAAGTAGGCTGCAAAAATAGCATCCCCTTTTTCCAAGGTCAGGGTCTCATCATCGTCGTCCAGTGGTGCGGGCTCGTTCCGGGGTGTCTCCATGGCTTTCCGACCATCTCTCTCTCGTCGGCGTTCTGTATTCCGTACTCTCTGGATCATTGCTCGCAGTCAGACGGGCACCGGGTCAGCGTCAGCTTCCCTGTTGTCCAGTCAATCTCCGGGTTGTGGTGGTGGAGCCAGGTGTGCCCTATGATCAATTTGGTTTTACCCAGTCCGATCACGGAGAACACCACCCCGTTCGGAGTGGTCGTTGATCCGGAGGATGACTTCTACTTCTTTGTGGACAGATCCCATCTCATTGAGCGTTCCATCAACGTTATAGACTGGGATGGGTGGGCGAGCAACCGTACGTCTAATCCGTTCTCCTTTGCAAAGGCCGGGTCCATGAACATCCCAGTTGCTCCGGAGTCCAGTAGAGCGGTTCCGGCACAGATGGCTCCAGTCCGGGTGATTGGATTTTCACCTTGACTTCTGTGGCTCGTCTAGGGTCTTCGGAAAGGAGGCGGATCGAGGGTGGAGGGCTATAAACAGGGTTGGTATAGGTGGATACGTTTTCAGAATCATCACTCTCATCATCGGAGAAAAACATGTCATTTCCGATTCCGTATGTACAGTTTTGGAGGGGGTGAATCTGTTGGTCAGGCAGGACGCATCCTTCACTGCTGACCGTTGGGAAAACCCTGCGGAGTGGATCCTGAGGGTTCCGGTGTGTCCTTTGCGGGTGGGAACAGCTTCTGTAGTTCCTCACGGACGATTGCTCCGATGTCTTCCATTGCCCGGACGAACTGTTGCAGCTTTCGTGGGTGTGGGCAGTCACGAGAGATGTGTCCCAGCTCCTGGCAGTTGTAACAACGTCGTGCCTCTTGCTTCCGTGTGGAGTCTACGTCCATGGGGGCAAACGAAGTTGATGAGGAATGTGTTGCCACAGGAGGCACTGGGGTTGGCCTGGGGCAGGGGGTGTTGTCTGGGGCTTCTCCGTGGGTGTCGGAGGGTTCCTCGGTGCATAGGGGTTCGTGCTCACCGTGGCCTGTCGGAACCGGAGGTATAAGTTGTCCAGCCGGCATGCCGTGTCCTGCCATCCTTCGAGGGTCCCTGGTAGGTCGCTGAGGTGCATTTTCTCCAGCAATCGTTTGTTGAGTCCTCATTGGTATGCATTGATAAGGGCTTCCTCTCCGAAGCCGGTTCGACCTGCCAGGGCATCGAAGTGCACGGTGTACTCCTCGGCGGACATCTTTCCCTGCTTCAGGTTCCGAAGTTGGGACCAGGCGGTGAACTCCCGATCTGGCTCCCCGAAGGCACTCTCGAAGGCAACCAAGAACTCCTTGAAGGTCTCATATGGGTTATGAGTCTCAGGGTCCAGGAAAGAGGTGGAAAGACTTTCCGCCCATGCTCCGGCAGTTCCGTCCTTCATCCAGGAGAGGGTGTATAGGATTTTGTGCAGCTCCGTGGGGTAGACTCTGGGCTGGAGAGCAATATTCAGCCGGACGGAGCGCAGGAAACCTTCCGTCTTCTTCCGGTTGCCCGAGAACGGTTCAGGGTCTGCCCCCTTGGCCTCACGAGTGGATTGGGTAGGCGGGGGTTGCTGCTGGAGGGTCTGCTGAACTGCGGCAGACACAAAGCCTGCGATGTGTGTCCCTTGGTTTTGCATGTCATCCAGTTCTTCTCGAAGGGCGGCATTCTGTTGTTGGAGTTGAGTGAGGAGGTGTTGGAGGTGGTCGGCGGTAATGGCTACTGGAGCACCGTCGGACATTTCGGAATGAGGGGTAGGAGGGAAATCGGCGATACTAAGCAATCCGGATGGTGGGCTTGTGAAAGAGCTTTGGTCTTCTGTCAGGGCCACGCTGCGACAAGAGCACCAAACAAATATAAACACAGATAACTCCGACTAAGTCCGGCGTGAGTCCAGCTAAGTCCGGGGGAATCCGGGCAAGAACGAGATAACGAGATTGAGACGGAGAGGCAATCCAGCAGCCCGGAAGGGACTAGGTGGAAACGAGTACAGCGGTCCTTAAGCTCACGGAGTCAACTGGGAAGTACTCGGACTGTAGTCCGGAGTGGAAGCAGAAATCCTGAGATTAACATTAAGGGAATAGGTACAGTGAGGCTAACCTGTAGTCTGGAGTGGAAGCGGAAATCCTGAGAGACCAAAGCTGAATCTCTGGATTTCGCCCCGGACTACTTATACATAGTTCCTATACTACGGGGGATTGATCGCTTAATGAGAAGTGGTTACAGGGGGGCAGGCACAAGGGGGGGAGTGGGCAGGGGACGGGAAAGTGGAGGGGACAGGGACAGGGCCAGGGGTAAGTGTGTGAGAACCGGAAGTAAAGGAAACGAGGAAATGAAGGGGAAATGAAATGGAGGCGGGGACAAACTGGAAACAAACCAGAACAAATCCGGAAACAAATCCGGAATTAACCGGGAAACGGATGAACTCTGACAAAGATGCAGCTGGAGATGATGCATATGCAACTGCAGATGTCGAGTGGCAGCCAGCAGGTACCCCCCTCCAAACCACCACAACCACCAGCCCCCTCCCAATTTGACGGCTTCAGCAGTTCTTCCAACCATTCATTTCCAAATTCACCTGATGGTCAGTCATTTGGCTCCCCATATTCATTACCAGAGAAGGATTTTTCATTTGATATCGGTGACCACACTGGACTTGACGAAAATAGTACATGCTAGGTATAGCCAAATGTACTTTTCCTTGTATATGGTTACGAGTTTAAATACTGGAAGAGGGAAATATGGAGCTGGTGACGCTTTGCAACTCCTCTGGCATCTGGAAACTTCTCATCTGAGGTATACAAGTCCAATTGATCATCTCCAAGCCTCACACCCAGTTCTCCCTCAAGTCCTTCCTCTAATAACTCATGATTAAAAGGATCCATGCTATCAAAGCAACCCTCAATTCCAAGGATGAGGTTGTGTAGGATCAAGCAAGAAACCACCCAGTATATGGCAAGTTCATGGTCATGATTGTCTTTGATTTGCTGATGGAGGCCTCGGAGTGATGAGAAGTGGCCCTTCAGGTATCCCATAGTATGCTCAGCCTTGATGCAGATCTGGAATCATGTCAGTATGCTTACATGGCAAGTTAAAAATCTGCAATGCATGCATGCCATATGATAGTTAAATTTTCGGTTTACTGGAATACGGTGCTCAGGTTTTCGATATGGGACAACACACCAGTTTCGGAGGGCATAGGCAGAGTCAGCCCAAACAAATTCGTTAGGTGCAAACCACACTTCAGGGTTTGAGGCAAGAGACAATTCAGCAAACACTGTTGAGTTGTGTGCACTGCCACAGTGCCCAGCTACATAGTCTATGATATGGCAGTCTGGCATATTAACAACCTAAGGATTTATGCATCAGAAAGGAGTGGCCAATAGAAGTAAAAGCACTCACTGTAACACTAAGCGAGTAGTTACTCTTTCGGTCATAGTACCCCTCACCACAAAGACTCGGCTTATCTGAGAGTGGTACAAGAGTCCCATCCACCATACAATACCCATCACGCCATGCAGGACAGGATACTGCCTCAACCCACTGCTTTGCACACTCCTTCTCCTCTGCATTGGGCCAGTGTATAGCAAGGTCATTCCATGCCATGACTGCTTGTATAACATGGCGAGTTGATACAACCACTGCCCCTGCACTACAGCCTGCCCATTGGGTGACTGATTCAACAGAAGCAGCATTTCCAAAATGCCCCAGACAAAAGAGTGTGATTGCAAGTTGTGACTCAACAGGGAATTGGTCGAAAGGGCCAGTTGCAATGAAGACAGGATCACCCTCAATTGTCCGAAGGAGGGCATCAAATGTAGAGGGACGGACTCGTAGGTTTCGCTGGAATTGCTTGTCACAGGTTTTTCGATACCATGTCAAGACCAAATCAAGTTGGCTGACTTTTGGAACAGGGCCATTCGAGAACAGGACATGTGTCTCCACTGGGGCCATGAGAAACTGACGAAGCCATGATAAAATATGAAGGGACACATCTGGATCCTCATCTGTACTCAACAGGGCCATCCATGTGTGGAAAACACGACTACCAGCTGACAGTACAGATGATGAGCCAGACAGAGATGATGATGAGCCAGATGGAGACGATGACAAGCTGGATGGAGATGACGATGATTCGGAAGAGGATGATGGGTCGGAGGATGATGATGATGATGAGTCAGATGAGGATGGCAACATAAAGGACGAATATTCATCAACAGGGACCCAGAAGCTCTGCCGGACATGTTGAGTATAGTCAAGGAGACTCTGGAGGAGACTCTGCCGAAGCGGTATGGCTGGCATATGCTTGTAAAGAGCATGCGCTAGGAATTCAGACATAATGGACTTGCAGCATTTGTGAACAGCAGGATTTGGGACTTCAAGACACTATTTGGACCTCAAGTACCTCCAAATCTGTTTTCAAATTGCTCTCAAATCACTTTTTGAAAACTCCCAAATCAGATTTGGGAACTCCATTTTGGGCTTATTTGGGAACTATTTGGGCCATATTTGGGCTGCATGAAACCCCCTATTGATAACACCTCTCATTCTCCCCACACATCCCCCCAGCTTGAAGGACTTCCAGTACACCAAGAAGCTTACCCCAGAATGAGTCAAAAAGATAATTGACAATATCCCCAATGACTTCCTTTCAGAAGAAGAACTGGACTTGCTGCTCTATGTGGTTGCTCAAAGGGAAAGGGGTCTTGCATTTGACAAATCTGAATGAGGAATCTTCAAGACAGAATACTTCCTAGATTATGTTATGGAAACAGTCCCTCACATTCCATGGGAACTGCCTCCAATTCGTCCACCAAAAGCTATCATTGCCACACTCATCAAGATGATTAATGATCAATTGGCAGCTGGAAAATACAAAACATCGTGGTCTTCCTATTGTTCCCAAATGTTCACAGTAGCAAAACCAAAAGGAGGCATTCGAATTGTCCATGATTTACAACCCCTAAACACAGTCTCAGTTAAAGACTCAGGATTGCCACCAAACATCAATGACTTTGCAGACAGCTTTGTGGGACACTCAGTCTATATTGTCATGGATCTCTATGCAGGATACAATGGATGACAACTAGTGGAAGAATCCCAAGAACTCATGACAAGCAATTCAGCATTGGGTCCTGTAAAGCTCACAACACTGCCCCAAGGATACATGAGCTCCATGCAAGAATTCATGAAAACAGTTACACACATGATCAGGCCTATGATCCCAGACAGAGCCGAAGCCTTTGTGGATGATGTAGCAGGAAAAGGACCAAAAACGCGGTACAATGATGAACCTATCTCTGAAAACCCAAAGATTTGATGTTACATATGGGAATTCACTCAGGTCATTGACGAATTATTCACTACCTTCATCGAAGCTGGATGTATGGCCTCTGGATTGAAACTCGTACTTGCAACACCTCTCATACACATTGTGGGAAATGTTTGTTCTATGGAAGGAAGAAGACCCCACCATGGAATCATCACGAAAATAAAGAACTGGCCACACCCAACCAATGTAACACAAGTTTGTGGATTCCTGGGAATGGTTGGAGTTGCTCAAAATTGGATTTGGCAATTTGCCAAGATAGCCAAACCTCTCACATTACTCACCAAGAAGACTCCCAATGAATTTGAATGGAACGATCAAGCTGAAGAAGCCATGAATCAGCTAAAAGAAGCCTCCACAAAACTTCCTGCTCAAAAATCCTTGAACATTGACATAGCCAGAGTATTAAAAGAAGACAAATGCACCTCAGATTATGGCCTCATAACACTTGCAGTGGACAGCTCCATCATTGCAGTAGGCTGGATTGAATATCAAACCTTGGAAGATGGACATCACCCCATTGTCTTTGGATCAGTAACCAACAACAAAGCTGAAACCAAGTATTCCCAGCCACAAATTGAATTAAAAGGGCTATTCAAAGCACTCAAAGCCCAAAGAAATGACCTCTGGGGAATCCATTTTAGAGTGGAAGTGGATGCCAAATTCTTAAAACAAACAATCAACACACCAGGATTACCAAACGCGGCTATGTCACAATGGATTTCCTATATCCAGCTATTTGATTTTGAATTGGTCCATGTCCCTGCAACAAACACCAAGGTCCAGATGGATTATCCAGGTGCCCAGCACACAAAAATGACTCAGCCAATTCAGAAGATGAACTGGAACCAGATGAACCAGGCCATTTCATCACTGGGCCACGATTTCTTGAAGAATATGAACACTGGGTCATGCATAGTTCCTCAGCATCCAGACTATCAGCAACAAGAATCAAAAGGGAATCCTATGAAGACATCATTGAATTCAGGCAAAATCACACAGTACTCTCAATCAAGCCACAAGAGAATACAACAAGAAGTGGTGGATTTGTGGCTCTCTCCTATCAAGCCCACTCATCTGTTCAAAACCATCCCAAAGCACTCTCCCAACATTCACAGTCCCAACACCCAGAAACTGATTCAGAAATTAAAGAACACCCTCACAAACTCAAGGATTCTGATGGAAAAGACTATTGGGAAAGGATCCAATACTACCTGGAACACATAAAAATACCCCAGGAGTCAAGAACACCAAGACATTCATTCAGGCCACCAAACACTATTTTATGTATCAAGGAACCCTGTGGAGAAGGCCTAGAAATGGCCAATTGCCATTAAAAGTTATCAAGAACCCAGATGATCAAGCTCACTTATGTAAGGCTGCACATGATGAATCAGGCCACCATGGATGAGACCTGACTTTCAAGAAATTATCCAATAGATTCTTCTGGCCAAATATGCTATCCTATGTGGCCTGGTATTGCCAGACATGCCATGAATGTCAATTGAGGTCCACAACCCAACCAAAAATCACTTTAAGCCTGACCTATGTTAATACCATATTACGTGAATTTAATATGGACACAGTCCATATGCCGGTATCAAACAGATTCAAATATATTGTGGATCTTCAGGACGATCTTTTCAGATGGCTGGAAGCAAAAATGTTATGTAAGGCCTTGAGTAAGCATGTCACTCAGTTTCTATTCAAGGACATCATGTGCCGGTTTGGCTGTGTATTACAAATCACAATGGATAACAGAATGGAATTCGATGGACTAGTTCAAACAATGGTGGATGAATATAATGTCCCTATTGTCCAAGCTGCCCCTTATCACTCGGAAGCAAATGGAATGATAGAACATGGGCACAGGACCTGGATAAACTTGCTATTTGTTGCATGCAAAAGGAACCTGAGCAAATGGTCAAACTATTTTTATTTGTGCATGTGGGCAGACTGAGTGATGGTAAAACAAACAACCGGCTACACCCCCTATTACCTACTCTACGGAATAAATCACGTGTTTCCATTTGATATCACAGACACATCATGGTACACATTAAAATGGGGAACTATCCAAACCATGGAAGAATTACTAGGAATCCGCGGAATCCAATTGGCACATAGAGATGAAGATATTCAAGCTGCCTCAAATTCCATCCTTCAAGCAAGAATTCAAAGCACTCAGGATTACGCCAGATGAAATGGAAATACATTGGTCAACAGAAACTATCAACCGGGTACAATTGTACTGGTATACAATTTGGTATTACAAATGCAACATGGACAAAAAGGGGAAATACGGTGGATTGGGCCATACCGAGTTCAGCATCACCACCCCCATGGATCCTATCAACTGGCAGAATTAGATGGGACCCCAATCAATGGAATATTCACTGGAAATCATTTAAAGAAATACCATATGCATGACCAAATAGCCACAATGGACATTGCCAGGAATGAGAGCCACAGCGCCACAGACCAAGAATTAAATCAAAATAATATGGCAAAATATGTGAAAAATATGGACCAAGCTATGAAATATGGGGGAACAACAATTACGATGAAACAGCACTTCCTGGTATCACTTGGACCAGAAAATCAATTGAGAACCTATCTTTGGCTGCTGCTGAGAGCTACAGATTCATGGGGCTATTGGGAAAACAAAATTGTGGAGTGGAAACGAAGGAACCTTCTACAAGAACTCCTAGGGAACCCCTCGCAGGAGCCCCAGATCTCTGAATCTGCTTACAAATCCCCTGAAGAGACTCCATAAAAGGAAAATTCAATTCTCAAAAAGGAAATCCCTGAAACATTTTCTACAAGGCACATCACAAGACCACAACCAAAAACTATAGATTCAAGATGCCCCTAGAGCCATGAAATGTTGAATTGTGGAATGTGCCGAAACCCATGAAAACTCTTTCCAACTGTCTTAAAAAACCTGCAGCCACATAAAAAATCAACACCCCTCTTCTTCTGGCTCCTTTCTCTATATGGCTATGTGATCCTCTGTGCTCCTGACCAACTGTTGTGAAGTCTAACTTAATAATATGGTGTAATGAACCCTGGCGACCCTTCATCTTCCATCTCTTTCTCATTCCCCTTCCATTCAGTATCTATCATCCACATGCAACAACTCCATTGAACTGTCAACTAAATCATCACAGCAAATATCTAAACTATGGCAAGGAATGGCTAAATAATGTCAAAATGTGAGTATAGTAAGCCCTACAAGTATAAAAATGGCACAACAGCTAACCAACGACACCCAAGCCTGCTTTTCACATCCTATTGTACCTCATCAAAACCATCCTATCTCGACATGTCTGATTCCACTCATTTTGACACAACTGCAACCTCTGTTCAAAGCTACATGTTTGAATACATCCACATGCCTGCTCCCTCTCCTACTCCACCCATGCCACTCATAGAACTCAACCTCAATGGGGACATCTTCCTTTCATCTCAAATTAAAAAGGAACAAAACATAACTGACAAGACCTTTTGGCCTGACTCTATCTCCTCTTCGCATGCTATTGTCAAGAATTACAATATCAACAAATCCTCTACCAATGCACAGCCACTCACAGGGCTCGAAACCCCACAAACCATTGACCCTCATCTCTCATTGTGTCCCAAGACCATTAATCTCTACCCACACACTATACTTCCTCCATCCATTCCTCTTCCCACTCAACCCTCGAAAGAACCTGAATTGAGTCAGAAGAACATCATCAGTCGCCAGACAACTCCTACCATGCAGCAGTTGCACAAATCCTCAGACTCTCCCACAGGGTCTCTCACCTCAAAAAGCACTCGTTCTTCATATCATCCTTCCCATCAGTCCTATTCTCCTTCCCAGCCTCCTCACACACCCCACAGCCTTCATAAAATCAGTATACCACAACCCGGCAAAAATGCCAACTCATACTGCACATGGCCATCCTATTGACAAGCCATTATAGATCACAAGTACAATGCAGCACAGAAACTTGACAAGATCCAATGCAAGTATGAAGAGAAGCGAAAGGAGGATATAAAGGACAACATGGAACTACTTGACCAGTTAAGTCATACCATCACCAATCACAACCTCCAAATGGATTCTCTCACACCACCCCTCTCTCTTCTTTTGGCAACCCTACATCAATGAGAAGCCGACCTCAAGGTGAAAGCCAAAGACCTCAATAAACATGACCTCAAACTCTTACAACATGAGCAGTGTGTAACCAATTGGTGCGATCAGTTACTCTATCTATCTATGTATCACCATGTTACCCAAGTCGACCATCTTGCTAAAATCTTTATCCAAGCAGCAGATATCGTGCAACAGCAGCATCGCTTAGACACCCCATATACAGCATTCATCCTTCATCATCGTATCGCCCCCACACTCACCAAGCTATCCAAATCCCTCTGTGCTTCACATGATCTCGCCCCTTCCATCTTGACCAATGACTGAGCTGTCAAATATTACAAGAAATATGTGCATGATATTCAGTATGATCTTAAGGACGACGAATGGGCTGAATTTAAGGACACCCTGACTGCATACGAACTAACGGAACTTCCATCCAACCCAGCGACCAACAAATTGGACAATGACGTGAACAGCTGGTAGCCCGTCACCATGATTCATCCTCATCTTGCAGTACACATGCCTCATCCAACAGTCCTCTATCCTCTCCCTTCCTTCCCTATCCTCTTCCTCTCTCTCTCATTATGAAACAAAAAGAAATATGTGATCACCCCAATGTACCATCTCTCTCACCTAAAGGAAAAACCCCTCCTTTTCCCTGCTTTCTCTCCATGTAAAAACTATGTCACCTGTTGGCAAAACAATGTCCATTCCTCTTAACTCTCATTTCTCTCAAAGTCTGAAAGCCTTTATGTCGCTTGAATCCTTTTCTTAAAACTAACCTCGCCCAGCAATGTGAACTTGTCAAAAAAAAAAAAAAATCAATCAAAGTCAACAGAAAAATCAAAAGAAACAAAGTCATAGCCCATATAAAACAAAATTCCACAAGTCTGTAACAACAAAACACACTAATTAGAAGACTTGCAATTTAACCAGCAAACAAAAATTAATCAAAATTTCCTGAACCCGAACCTGAACCCAAACTGAGTGCCCTGAAAATCCAAAGGTCCTCTCAAGTCTAGACCATCTCAAATCCATTCATAAAACACTTCTCACACAAAAAATCCTCTTTCCTCATCCCATCCACTGACTCTAAAAAGAATGTATGTCAAAAACAACATGACTCATATAAATGCTTACCTAAAAAGGGGTAGAACACCCTTGAATATGCCTACAAACATACTCACCAATGGCATTTCCAAAACTCACACAGAACTCCCATCCAACCCTGATGACATATACATCCTGGACGATGCAACAGGATACATGATTTTCTTTGTACAGCATGTCAGGGACTGGAATGACCCAATTCTAAACCTCCACATCAGACAAAGGGGTTGCTTTTGCCCCAACATGACAACCACAGTCCAAACATATATGATTGCCTGCCTCGAATTGTATTGTGTAACTTGAGAATACTCTGATGACTCTGATTTTCATGTGAAGGTGCAGATAAGAATGGCCATATATGGGAATGTTGACAGAGACACAGTCCACCTTCCTACATTCACCCATCACCTTCCCAAATAAACCATCATCATTGTTGTTGAATCCCCTCTAAAAATAAAAGTCTTCCTCCATCACAAAAATACCAGGCAAATGAAAAACACCAAAAATGGAAAAGGAGAACATAAACAGCAGATCTGGTCATGTGTCAAAACTGAACAACTGGATACAAAAGTCATTGAAAAATGCGGACCAAACACCTTCATCTGCAATTCTAAAAACTCCCACTACAACCTCGAAAAAGCCATGAGTTCAACCAGTATGTAAAAACCATGATCATTAAGGGCATTCATTAAACATTCAGGAACTCAGGCAATATCGAGAACTCAGGTGATAATTCGAATTCAATGGATCAAATTCCTCTCTCATGTCAGGACTTTCAAACATTGGGAGAAACTGAAATTGGCCTTGGAGCCTTCATGACCAACCACAATTCGCACTACCTGGCACTGCGTGTAGGAGAATTTGGCATATTCTATCCTGACATCGAAAATGACACTGATCACTTCTATTACGCCTACTTGAGCCAAATCCAAATCAAGGACCTCAGTTCAGATGGTCACCTTCTCGTTCGAATCCACCTCATCCTCATAGTATTTGGCAAAATGGATGACGAGTGCCCAGACCCATACTTCACCCACACAATCCCCGTCATCATTTGATCCTTTATGAAATAAAACACCACCTCTGCCTGCACCCTGATGACATTGATGTATGAGAAGATGACAGTGAAATATGAATGGAAGCAACCCTGCCAATCAATGAAGGAATCTGAATCCATGGAAAGCCTAAGCAAAATAAAATGGACACATGATCAATTGGTCTATGGATGCAAAAGTGACATAAAAGCAAATCGAACAACTATCCTCAAGGCACAAATCAAAAAGTGTTCACCATGCCATTGGAACTTCACACGATTATATACTGGCAATTCAATTACCCATACCCTGAACCATTCACCCATCTCAAACCCCACATGATTATCTGCTATTATCCAAATCCCCAAGTCACATTTGATGGTGTTATAAAGACAAAAAGAGTCAACTGGACAACATATGAGTTCAGAGAACTGCATAACAATCAACCCTCAATATGCCATGACCTCGAAATTGAATTTGCTTTTCTCCTCCACGTTCCAGAAAACATGATTGTGCCCCATTGAACCTTCTCCATGGATGCTCTTGACCTCCACCCTAATGATATCATCCAAAGTGGGTATTCACTTAAAAATCCCAGGACAATACAAAGGAAAAACTATTAAAAACACGGATATTAAAGACCCTTACCCAACAATAAGCAACTTCTATCACCAAATTTGAAGCATAAACTCACAGGAAATCTTGCTTTGGTTTGAAGGATGGACATGGTGGTTCTACATGAGGAGGCACAATCAGATCTCAATCATATAACTGTGGAAAAAGGCAAACAACATTGCAAGGGGCTGCAATTAAAAGTGTTCACCATCTGTGGAAGATAAAAACATCCAGTATCAGAAAACACAAAATCACACCACTCCCAGCCTTTGGATGATCACATGACCAATTACAAAATTAATTATGGCTATGTGCAGAAATCGAATTTGTTCTGTAACTCTGTCAGTGTTGATCGGAGAGGTACGCCCATATAACACTTAGAAAGCTACAATTTACACCTTTCGAACAGTACCAAACACAAGTCAAATAGAGCAAAACTGCATTCTCCAGGCCAATTTTACTATCAAAATCCGCAATTTCCAGTAAAAAATGAATTTCTCTGTCAGTTCACATTAAATCCTCTTGAAACAACTGCGCCTAGAAAGATATAAAAAATCCGCATCCAATGGTACCAAGCACATGAATAACAGATCAAAACTGAACCCTACAGAACAATATTACTATCAGAATCAACACCCATCAGTAAAAAATGAATTTCTCTGTCAGTTTACACTGGATCTGCTCGGAACCACTGTGCCCAGAAATCTGTTAAAAATCCTCATCTAATGATACCAAGAACGTCTATTACAGATGCAAAATGCTGTTTCTGCATCAAATCCCATCCCATGCACTTGTCCCCATTATCAACCAACAACAAAACACCTTAACCATTCAACTATGCTCAAATTAATCTCCAAAACCCAGAGATATCCTTTCATTTCACCTCCAGAATGCTCCACATGGTCAGTGACCTCATGCTCCAAGCATTCCACATGCTCAGCAAATTGGTGACATCACCCCCCTCATGATTCCTTTTGTTCTCCTTATGCATGACTCAGCTATGACTGCATTATGACATCATCTTGTTATTTTTCTTTTGTTCTCACCTATGACTCACATATGACTCACCCATGAGGGAGTCATATTTCTTAAACACAGCCACCTTCAGAAAGGTATAAAAGCTGGTAGATTTCCTGTATCCCCCCATCATCTCCTCTCTGGAAATCATCACTGTCAACCACTGTCAACTTTTCTGCTTGCCTCTAAAGAACAGTCTATCTATAAGCCATCTGGAGCTAAGTCATCTTCAAGGTTGTTGAGACAAAGCCACTGGTAGCCCTCTATGTGAATCACTAAAGCCAAGGACAGTTGCAGGACCTAAGGTTAGAGTTGCTGGACATCCAAGGAAAAGTAAGCATAATGAAATACATATCAGGTTTTGAAGAAAGAAGGAAGAAACATACTAACAAGACTAACCAAGCACTGACCAGTCTATAACCCACAGATATCCACATTTTGACCAGGAGAACATAAACAAGAATACACAAATATCAGTAAACAGACCAACACAACACAAATGACATGTAAGCCTTTCCACAAGCATCCCAGACATATAAGCCTTTCTATAAGCATCCCACACAATGTATAAGCCTTTCTACAAGCATCCCCTATGTATAAGCCTTTCTACAAGCATCCCAAATGATATATCATTGACTACAGCTAGTCCATATCCCTTCCTATTCTCCACTGAACACCATACACATCTTGCAGAGTGTGATCAACCATTGAAGCAAACCAACCCAATGAATAACAACAGAAATACAGTCTCCCATGTACATACTGGCTGAACCAGATTTTGATTTGACAGTCATTGGAGCTCCCAACCCTTCTTCTATAGTGCCAATCTCACCCCATGTGCCAATCTCATCCCACCTCCCCCACTTGACATCTCCTCCATCAGTTCCTTTGAGTGTATTCATTCCCACAACCCCATCCCCCCCAAGTCAGCCAACAAACACACCTGCCTCACTTCTCAATTCTGAGGCCAATGTATTTCTGTCATGATCCACCCCTCCTTTAGTGGCTCACACCTGGACTCCCATGGACATTTGCAGTGCAGAATCTATATCCCCATGTCTACATCACGCACCTGGTGCTCCCAACTCCCCTCCCCAACTGCACTATTTCCATCCCGCCCTGATGCAATCATACTGGATATCTTTCCCCCCAATGCAGTTGAATACCTTGATCATTTACAGATTAGCAAGGCTGACCAAGATGAGATGATCTATTTGTTTTATGGACTTGACATCTTGACATGTCTTTGTGGACAAGTGTTGTGGTGCAATTGATTGCAGAAAATGATACATTGGCTATGTCTAGTGGCCAAGCACTAACATTTGTTGCCAAGGTTATCAATGGCTTGAATGTATAGTACATATCATTTGTTTAGTATATATACAATCTAAACCTATCCAAGTTGTGTTTCCTTGTCATATGATTGTTTGTACTTGTTTATGTGTCTCAGTTCTTGTTGATCACTCCCATGCCAAAATCATCTTCTACTTGTCAAAAACAATGTCTAATTGGGACATCAGCTTCTCATGCTCATAAAGATGCAGCTACAGGCCATACTCTGAGAGAAGCTGGTATGATGGACACTATTCATGATGCCCAGAAGTCCCTTGACAATACCTTGAAAGAGTTAATAGCAAAGTACCCATGGCAGGGAGCCCAGTGGTTCTCTACTCAACTTTTTCTCTCTGTGAAGGGTAAACAGTGCACACATTCTATCAACATGGCAAATGCCCACAGGCATGCTGAAAAGGATGCCCAAAATATGGATGACAGTATGATACTACAGCCCATCCCCATTATATGAAGCTTGTTCACTTGGTGTGTAGAGGCTGCCTCAGAATTCCCAAAAGAATATTCAGATCTTCTAAAGAATCTCTTGGAGACTGGCCAATGCTATGGGGACCACAAGGCTCTGCCAATGGAGAGGCAACTCAAAATTGAGGCCATCCTTCATGAGGAGATGAGCAGGGAATGGAAGCCATCTCCTATTCCCCCACACCTTGGACAGGCTCAGCTTCAGACAAATAGTGCCTTCATTAAAAAGTTCACTGATGAGGTATGCACTAAGATTCCATTCCTCAATATATCTATGTAGACAAATAATATTGTGAGGCCCACAGCTCCATGCTGTGAATTTCCAGACAGGTCTCTGTGGCTTTTCCATGTTTGCAAATGGTGATGATATGGATCTTATGATGTTGAAATTGGTGACTACAGCAGGTATGGATACTGTGGTACAGTCAGCAAGTGGTTTGACCCTACAGGGCATCATCCAGGCAATGGAAGGAGCCAGTGATAAACCAAAATGTGGGTTTTGTAGTGTTCTTTTTTTTTTTTCAAGTCATTATCAATTTTCTCACTGGCCATTGCTCCAAATTAGCTAAAACTGCAAACTGCAGGGTGCAGTTTCAGGATCTGAAGAAGGATGCACACAAATTAATGAATCTTCATCTTGGTGTGTGCTCTCTTGGTACTTGAATGTCAATAATAAGATATTAATTTCTAAGGCCACATTTCCAGCCAAGCTGAATGCAAACCTCACAATCAGGTACCATGGCTATGATAGATGGGTTGTGGTGCATGGTTATGCAATGAAGGGGTTCCCCTGTTCATTCCCAATGGTGGATTATAGCAATTGCAAGCCAGAGGAACTTCAAGCAATTATCACTGCATTTGAATCAGGTGAATGCCAGTGGGAGAAATTGACAGATGCTGAGCAGGAACTGTACAGGGAATGTGCAGATGCTACTGAAGCCAAAGTCATCACCTTAAACCCCAGCCAGAATGAAATTACTCGAATGACTGTAGAGTCTGCACCCACAAGTACACCTAGTATGTCTTCATTTGTCCCCCAAATCAATGATTCAGTCACTGACCATCCAGTAGCTCAACAATTCAACACTAACCAGCTGCCTAGATCTATGAATGTTGATGTCCCCTGGCCCCACACTGGCACTCTCCCATCTACTGGTGGCCCTCCATCCACCAATGTTCCCTGGTCCACCAGCATGCAAATACTTGGGGGACAGCCACCTTCATACACTCCACAAGTGCCCTCATATGTTCTGCAACAGCCTCTGTACACTCCACAGCACCCTTGGCATGCTTCACCACAGCAGCAGCAGTACTATCAGCTGGAATTCCCTTCCCAGCAACTACCACAATGGTCACCACATGTAATGAAGTGCCTCTCAGATTCAGGAGGGCACTTGTTGTCATACTTGGACAAAGTGGAGTCAACAGGTTGGGAGCCAGATGGGAGGGGATAAGGGGAGAAGAAGGTGAAAGGGTAATCACACCACCTTTAGCACTGGCTTTGGGTGGAGGAGCTGCACACAGGGCTAAGCACTGGCTTTGCCCTGAGCACAGGAGAAAAGGTTGTAGATGGAATGGGAGGATGGTGAAAGATAGTAAAGTAGGCCTGCTCAATTCTGGTGAAAGGAATTTTCAAATGGCAAACTTTTTCTTCAACTTTTCCTGGCTTGGCATCCTAAAAGGGAATTCCTGGGTGAAATCTTGCAAACAGAAATGAGCAGACCATTGGTGAAAGTCAGTGAAAAAGTGACCTGCCCCTGAAAGTTCCATTCTAGCTCCAACTGAGGGCTCGGCTGTACCCATTCTGCTCTGAGTGATATGACTAGCTTGCCATCAACCCCATGTCAGGTGACACCTTCAATTTTGGGAGCCTCGATTCTGGCTTTGGGGTGTTCTCATTGTCAACTCCAACATATAGAGAGTCATCTGTCTTCCCTGGCAATGATACTGGGAACTGGCCTTCCAATAACACACTTGGTTCTGGCTCTGAGCCATCCCATCCCACTCCATCTTTGTATTTCAATACTCCACCATTACCTAGTAGCTCCATCAATCCTTTTCACAATATGGGCTCAATTCTTGGTGTTGACAACTATGCGCATTGTTGGAGGGACAAATCCCTACTACATGCAAACCCCATCCAAGGATGATTTTTCAAATAAATGAACCATTTTCTATGTCAATCCGGATGTCAATTCCCATGCCATCATTCATTTGAGAACAAGCCTGAATCCCATACATCTAATACCCACGAATCCACACCATTCCCTTGTTTGCGCACAAGCTAATTTATTATGTATCCACGGCACTTCAACAGGCCACCCTAAATTCCACCTTTTTATGCCATACCTCAATGTGGCAACAGCAATTCAACTTGCTTGCTTTGTTTGATCTTCAATCAATCCCACTTCTGATACACGCTTCCTGTTGCCTCAAGGACGACTCTAACGAATTGCAATTATGTAATACAACGGATTACACACCCGGGCCTTGATTCCAACTTGCGGACCTGTCACATGACAAATAGGGGCTAATGCGGTGCTCTCAAAGAGTAAATGCGAAATATCTTCCTCAGTTTTGATCAGATCAACTCGGCAAGATAGCGCCCAGAAAGCTACGATTCACACCTTTCATATGATACCAAACACGAGCCGAACAAATCAAAACTGCACCTTCCAGATCGATTTTACTATGTGTTTCATATATCCCTTCAGTATTTTTCGATTTTCTCAGTCAGTTTTGATCCAATTTGTTCGGGACAAGCACGCCTAGAAATCTGTCGACAGTCCTCATCCAATGGTACCAAGGGCAAAATGAGCGGATTAAAACTCGGCTCTCTACAATTTAACTCCCCCATGTCTCATTTCATTATTGCCTCCGCTTTTTTGATTATTAATGGCAATTATTCTCTGCCCCTCTTATATCCGACGAAGAGTACTTCTAGGACGACCAGTTCCACCATTCCCCAAGGGATTCTGTGCAGTAGGAGAGGAGGAATAGCTTGGTTAAGCCATATTCCCCTATTCTGACTTAATTTTGTAATATCTCCTTCAGTTTTGAAGCTTTTGACTTGATTTCTTTTTCATCATTTTCGCCTTAATCCCACCTTTCCGCCGGTTACCATAGCATTTTTCTGTGATGTATATTAAGTGCAGGAGATGCGAATTTCTACAGTTTTCCCCCTCCCCAGTTTTGAGGCACTGATGTATTGCCACTGGTTCCTTGGGTGAATTCCACCAAGACTACTACACTTTGTCTAGGGCCTCAAGAGGAGAGCCTTAGGGTGTGGTTTTGTGACCCATATTCATTCTTTATTCTATTGCTTGGGCAGGTGTTGCTTACAGCATTAGATTTCTATCACCAAAGACCTTCATTCCTTCGAGCCTCAACATTCGGATTGATCCCGTGGTCCCCTCTTTTCATTCTCGATTTCATATCATGGACTGTGGCTGGATTCCCCCCTTCATTTCCCGCTTACAGCATGCAAGGCCAATCCCACTTGATGATGATTCAGATGGAGAGTCACTGCTCACTCTGGAGCAGCTCTTTCAATCTGCAAACAGTGGCATTGCTGACATGTCTTCCGATGCTCCAACAACATCTGGGGCAGACACCAATTACCCTTCACCTCCCACAGTGGGGAACCCTCCACACTCGGTGAAGATGGATTATTATGACCAGGTTGATTGAAATCCTGCCGCTCTTAAAACATGGCCCAACAGCAGCACCTCTCCTTGTCACTTCCATATCAATAAAAGTGACAAGATCTGGTATGAGACAGATTCAGCCTGCAAGAAGCGCAAAGCCCTCGAATGACAAAAGGATGGCAAGCAGCAGCAAGCCCTTGGCATTCAGCATGCCAATGCAGTGATTTTTAAGAATATTGAGGCAATCAAGGTGGACAAGCCAAAGAATGGCCAGGCAAAGTCAATTGGAATCCGAGCAACACCTGAGGACACCAATGCTGATGATGAGGTCAAAGTGGATGCCCAGGATGTATGTTATTACATTCTCTCTCTCACTCTCATTGTACTAAATTAGTTCTAGTCAACCTGGACTACAGAGGATGGCCAGAAGCTCTTAACATTTCTGTGCAATCCAGAGAAATGGACATTTTATCAGGAGAATAAATCAATGGCCATGCATTTGGTATGTCATGTCCCCTATTCTGGGTGACCTCCTCTATCCTGATACAGTCTATACAGGGTGCAGCACACTTAGGGGGAAAGAAATCCATGAAGTCCATGCGAGACTGGTTTGATCACGCTTATAAGAAGTATCAATATATCAAGGCCCATGAGAACCACACTGGAGGCAGAGATGGCAATTGACTTGAACTCAAACTAGAGGGAATTGAGAGGGATGGTGAGGGCTCATGAGACACATTCTCAGACATTGTGTGCAATGCATTCAAGGAGGTTGGCTACTATGACTTATTTGATGAATGGTATGTAGTTCTTTCCTCGACTCTGTTCATTTCTCTCACCCACTCTAGCACTGGGAATAAACCCAATGTTACAAAGGTCATTGACTTCAACCCTACAAATCTAAACCAGCAGACTGTTCATACAAAATGTCCCAAGGCCACCAGTGATGACAGTGCAGATGATGCTGTGGATGATGAGGGCAGACCTACAAAATCAACCATCAATACCGATGATCCCCATGCCAAATGTCATCATCATACAAATTACACTTCAAGTGAAGATGCCTTTGAAAGAAAAGTCTGTAAGATTCATTATGATTGTTCATTATTAGGTATATTGACTATTCTATCTGAAGCTTGCTGTTGCTCAGGACCAGATTGCTGTCACACAGGGGATCGAGGCTTCAATTGGCAAATTGGTAGGCTTCTACTGGGATTCTACAAGGGCCTCGGATGCACGTGCACATGTGGATGCTGAGTCTGGTACAGCTAGAGCTGACCATGCAGAAGCAAGGGCTGACTGTGCAGAAGCATGTGTGGAGGCTGAGGCTCAGCGTGCAGAAGCTGCTGCAGAATCTGCTGCAAAGTGCACAGCATTGGATGCAGAGCTTGCTATGAGTGACCAAATTCTTAAGAAGCATGAGCAGGCCTTGAAAATGTTGCAGAGTCCCCTCTCAGAGGTCTGTCAAATGGGCCTCAATATGCTTAAGTCTCTCGAAGGGATGTAGTGAATTATCTATCGTACAAGCATGTTCAATATATCTCGCCAAATGGCCCACCCTTCAGTCATTAATGAAGATGGTGTTTCTTGTGCTTGCTGGACTTGCCGACCAAACCCCATCTCCATATCCTCAGCAGTCTCATCCCCTACATCACCATTCAAGTTGGTGAGGTCATGGATCTGTTGTGCAAGAAGATCTGAGCCATCAAAATCCAGAATCTTGTGTGGCTGGTCCTGAAGGAAACAAAAAATATTACACAAAATGAGTAAAGCTTCACAGGACTTATAAATATGCAGGATGTCTCAACCAGCCATCCACTTGAGAGCAGGAAATCACCCCTTAACATCGCCAAATGCATGCTCAACAATAATCCTCACAGATGCAAGCTTCTTATTGAACTGAGTCTGGTGCAGGCACTCCTGAGTACCTCGGAGCTCTGTCTCATCAAATGGACAGATAGTATATGGTGTTATTGCATATCCTAGATAGTGAATTAGCATTCATCCCCTACACAATGAGAGAAACACACCTTTATCAGCAAGGAGATACTCATCTGGCTGGAAAAATCAGTGGTGCTCGTCCATAAAATTGACTTCTTGAAGATGGTGATGTCTACTTGGCTTGTGGGCCACCCAATATCGTAGGATGTAATATACCCCTCATGGTCGACTGTTATCTGGATATTTATCTGTTGATTAAAATCTCTTTAGAATAAGAAAAATAGAGAGCAGGCTGACACTCACACCATAGAACTTCTTATGACAATAATAGTAGCTGCCATCCTTGGAAGGAACTTCAACTAAGCAAATAAGAGACCTGTCAATAGCACCAATCACTCAAGAGAAACCTTTCTCTTCAAAGGCACTATGGATTTCAGCCCAATGTGTGGAATTAGGCCATGATACAAACTTTGGGGCTAATTCCTGCAACACCTGTATAACATGGTCAATGTACAAAAATATGCAGCCTGCACCAATATTGCAGTCATGCACTGTTGTAATGTGGTGTTGATTTGCTGCGCCAAAGTGTCGTAGGAATGTCACAAACTGAATTTCAACAGACTGTTGAGGCTTGTTGCCAGTCGAGTGAAATATTGGATTAGCATGGAGAAGGTCACAGACAGCAGCAAATGAGCAAGGGCTACACCTAGGGTGACCAGGCAGTCAATGCGTGATAGGCTCCACATCCTGTCCATATACATACCAGAAGAACTGTCGGTACCAGCCAGTGTCAATCTGCTGCATCATGATGCTCAGGGTATTTGACTTCACAATTCCATATGGACCTTGTGCTGTAGAGTCTTCATTGTCATTATCATTGTCGTCATCAGAAATCAGCTTTGTAGCTTCAACACCTAGCAAGGAAAGACCGAGGATGAAGAAGAGACAATCAATAGGTGGTGAACCTTGAGGGAGAACTGTCAGAATGGTCATTAGGAGACCAAAGAGTGCTGTCGGGGTGAGCATCAGCAAGGAGATGGGGGAAAGAGGGGACAAGAGGGGGTGAAAGGACAGAGATGCATTCGAGACCCCCAGCCTCAGGGTCACCAGATCCAAAAAGTTGTCTGCAAAAGTGAGAGTTGGTGTTTGCAACAGTTTTGATTGCATACAGGAATGGTGAAAGTTGAGATCTGGTGTGGAAGATAAAAACATCCAGTATCAGAAAATGCGAATATCCATTGATCCCAGCCATTGAAATGATCATGTGACCTATTATGAAATTAATTATGGCTATGCATGAAAACAGAGTTCGTTCGATTACTCCATCAGTTTTGATCAGAGAGGTACACCCATATAACTCTTTGAAAGCCACAATTTACACCTTTCAAATAGTACCAAACACAGGTCGAATGGACCAAAAATGCACTCTCCAGACCAATATTACTGTCAAAATCCGGAATTTCCAGTAAAAAATGAATTCCTCTGTCAGTTCACATCCAATCCTCTCAAAATAACTTCGCCTAGAAAGATATAAAAAATCCGCATCCAACGGTACTGAGCGTGTGAAGAACAGATCAAAACTGAGCTCTATAGAACAATATTATTATCAGAATCAACACCCATCAGTATTTTACAAATTTCTCTGTCAGTTCGCATCCGATCTGCTCAGAACCACTGCGCCCAGAAAGCTGTCAAAAATACGCATCGAATGATACCAATAACGTCTATTATGGATGCAAACTGTAGTTTCTACATCGAATCCCATCCCATGCACTTGTCCCCATTATCAACCAGCAACAAAAACATCTTAACCACTGGACTACAAACAAATTAATCTCCAAGAACTTGGGAATATCCTTTTATTTCATCTCCCATTGCCACAAATAACTTCTAGAACCTCACAGATAAGAAAGATAACACCTCCTTGACTACCCTTTTGTTCTGTTTATGAATGACTCACCTTCCTTGCAACCACTTTATGAAAGATAACACCTTCTTAGCAACCCTTTTGTTCTGTTTATGAATGACTCACCTTCCTTGCAACCACTTTATGAAAGATAACACCTTCTTAGCAACCCTTTTGTTCTGTTTATGAATGACTCACCTTCCTTGCAACCACTTTATGAATGACTCACCTATCATGCAACCACCTTATGAATGACTCACCCTCCTTGACAACCCTATTGTTCTCACATATGACTCACTTAGGAGTGAGTCATATTCTTTAAACACAGCCACCTTCAGAAAGGTATAAAAGCTGGTAGATTTTCCTGTATCCCCCCATCTCCTCACTACTGGAATATACTACTGTCTACAAAATCTGCTTGCATCTGAAGAGAGTACTGATCTAAAGCCATCTGGAGCTAAGTCATATACAAGGTTGTTAAAGACTAAGTCACTGGAAGCCCTCTGCGTGAAATACTAAGCCAAGGATAGTTGCAGGACCTAAGGTTAGAGTTGCTGGACATCCAAGGAAAGGTGAGTAATAACAAAATCAAGTCAGAGGAAGAAAGAAATACATTGACACACTAAATCAAGCTTAACCAGTCTAGAACCACTTTAGAATCTGCATTTTGACCAGGAGGACACAAATAGGTACACACAAAGAGCAGTAAACAGTTCAATACAACATGTATAAGCCTTTCACAAGCATCCCATGATATATCATTGACTATAGCTAGTCCATACCATAATATTATCCTCTACTAAATACCACACACAACTTGTTAGAGAGTGATCAACCATCAGAGCAAACCAGCCCATTGAATAAAAACAGAAATACAGTCTCCCATCTACACACTGGCTGAACCAGAGTTTGATTTGACAGTCATTGGAGCTCCCAATCCTTCTTCTATACTGGCCAACCAACTTTCAAACTTTTTTGGTCTTGGCAAAGACCCAAACTTAGAACAGAAAAAAATATTTGGGTCATTCGCAAGTGGAATTGAGAAGAATTGAGCAGGCCTAGTAGTGACTGGCCAAGTGGCACAGTCACTACCTAAGGAGAGGAAGGGGATCAGTAAGAGGAAGGGTGATCCTGCTTACTGCTTTCCCTGCTAGAGTCCCAAGGCACAAGTCCAAAGCCAGGGAAAGGGCTAGTATTGATGGCTACTAGGGGCCAGCAATATATCCAGATAGAAGCAGCAGAGACAAGAGACAAGAGGCAAGAGGGTTCATGGTTCTTGCTAGGCATAGAGGTCTGGGCAAAAGTTAACTATTCAATCATGGCATCTGCTGTATATACATGACTTTTGAGTCTGAACTCCCTTATGTAATACACTATATTACACCACACCCACCACTTGTACAATACCCCATGCCTAGCTCTGATGCACAGATACTGGCACTATCCTGTGGCATGCATGACACTCTCCATGTGACCGGAGCCCCTGCTGGGGGGTCAAAGCAAAAAACAAAACCAATGAAGCATATGCCAAGGTACCAGGAGTGTCTAATGCAAGAGCAAACAGCATTTGAGGTGGAAAATTTCCACCATCAGCAGCAGCCGGGAAGGGAATGATCTCCTTCAATGCCTTTTATTTGTTTCACCCAAATCTTTTGTTATTCACCCTATGACCCCCCTCATTCTTATTGCCAAGAACATTTCTGAACCTATGTGATATAGCTACTTAAACCCAAAACCGTCATGATTTGAAGTCCAAGAGAAAAGAGATAAGATTGAGGATGAAGCCTCAGCGACGTCGGAGACAGTAAGGAGAGCTGGGACTCAACACCGGAATTATAGAGGTCACCCAATTAGGCTGGATGATTAAATGATTTAAAAAAATCTCACGCTCTGCACAGGTATATTGCCACATGCCCAAATGGGGCACTGTGTCTGGCTTACCATGGTGACATTGACGGTGACAGATAACAAAGAAAACCCAGCTAATTAGCCGGGAGTCACCCCCCCTACGGTCCGGCTAATTAGCCTGAAGTTTCAAGAGTCACAGGTGGACCTAACAGTAAGCCTTTTGATCTGGAAGCAGACGTCATGCGGAGTGTGACATCTGCCTGGGGAGACTAGGCTAGGACATTTCACAACGAAATTCATGTTGCTCATGTTAGAAGAGATGAAAAAGGATATTTAAAGGACGACGTATGTTGCGCTATTCTAATCAGAAGTGATTGCCATGAAGCTCAGCCATCGGAGCACAAATGGTCGACAACTGAGTTGATGACACACTAGTTTACGAGAGGAAAGGATGACTTCAGCAGCCAATCCAAAGGTGAAATAGGGATCCTCACAATATCACCGAGAATAGATTCTTCCAGATTCCCCGATCTGTTGGCTCTCGAGGTAGAGGTGAGTAAGAGTGCTGCCGCATGGCTTGGAGGATCGGGCCGCGGGGTTCTTCACATGGGAAAGGGGGATTTGTCTTTACAAGGTGCGAAGTTCAGCAAGATTCAGCCACTGGGGATATCATCGCCAGCACTTGCCCCAGTTGGGGAGCGTGGGAAGACGGCTACAGACTCTGCGGCACTTGCCGCATTCGAAGGAGGAGGAGGAATTCTGGTTTATATACCGCAGTAGGCTCCCGGAGGGCCAAGAACGGTCCAAATACATGATGAGTCTGTACTTGGAAGTTAATCTAACAGTTTGAACGGGGTATTGTGACGGGGGTGAGTGGAGGGGTGTAGATTCTATATAGTGCGGGTGTGCTCTGAGATGGATGGGACAGCGAGACGGAGCCATGGGGTACATATAAGATGGAGGGCCGCATTCGAAGGAGGGCAACCGCTCCATGCGTTGGCAAAATACGCGCCTAGTATCCACCCCGGATATGAAGCTGGCTGACATTGCTGCTGGCCAAAGTGATGACAATTGAAAGCAATTTCAAGATGGAGGAGGCAGCATCTTGAGGCAATTACTGTAATGGGTGGACGTAATAGCAATTTCATTACGTAAAGAAGCGAATGAGTTGTAGCGCGCGCGTAGCTGCGGATCAATTGGAAAACCATGGACCACCTTTCACGTTCAGGCTTGAATAGCCCTAAAGGCCATCCTCAGCTGTATCCCAAGACCATTCAGTATCGAAATCAGCTTGATGTCCCTTGTTCTTGTTGGGAGGCGCGCGGCCGACCCAACCTGCGAATGCCATGAATTCGTCATTTGGCGTAAGTCTAATTGCACGACAAGATATCTCAGAAAAGAAACGCTGGTCGATGTTGGTTTCCTCGGCCCCCAACACATTCGAATGTGACTGATAGGACGCCGGAGCACCTCGAGCAATCTAAAGAAAAGACCGCATTCAGATATCGGTAGTGTGGCGATAGCTGAGACATACTCAACGATGCGGCGGTCAACCTGCTGCCAAGCTACAACGGCATTGATTCGCCAGCACACCAGAGTTGGATTCCGCTCAGAATCATCATCAGGATCGTTGTCCTCAGCCTTCACCACGACGAACCAGAACATTGTACACCTTCGGGCGTTCTCGCCCTTGGTGATGAGTCCTCGTTCTGTCAAGGCTTTCCGGATCACGTCAGATGCATAAGCGAGAAACGAGGGGGACATGAATAAATGAAGCTTGATGGCTTCTGTTTCTGAAATGACTTCGTTTAGCGGGGAAAACGAACTCCGTTGGACCAATTTGGGGAGAAGGAGGCAAATGGCGCCGAGCCACGGCCAAGAGATGTTTGAATTCTGGAAAAAAAGATATTAGTTTCGAACACGGAGGGCTGGAAATATACAATCTTTCCTTGGTTGAGCAAGTCCCTAATTTCAGGATCCTCCAGATTTCTACCCCGAGCTCTGTTCTCTGAGGTGTTGAAGTGGGCGAGACCCTCATGTCGGGAGTTCGTTGGATTATTGAAAGGTCCTCGTCTCTCTGATGACTGCTCCCTCGGTTGCCACGGCAAGGGTGGCTGGTCAGCCCTCTGCGATGAGAGTTGAAAGTTTCATGATCCTATAGATAGTCTCATTGTTGCCAGATGTCCGGGTCCCTAAACTCACATAGCCTCAGTTCCTGTATACATTGAGTATCCAACCCAAGTGATCGAAAGCAATTTGAAGATGGGTGAACCCCCTCAAGCCAGGATGATGTCTTTAATGGCCAGGCACGGGTGCAAAATAAGAAGTGCGGGGGATTACAATAGGGCATCAAGAGCGAGCCCCCGCTGAACATAATATCGAGGCGCAGGAAGCTTCAATTCCAACTCCAACCTCCACATGCCATCTACGAACCCAAAGCGCTCGTGGTCTCGCCGAACGGAGCCTGGAATAAATCCCCATTGCTCGACGGCCCAATGAGCAATTCGACGAATAATAGCATCGTATGGCCCGCGAGTTCGACACAGGGGAACCACGAACTTGCGTGCCACATGGCCTGGAAAGGATGCAACGTGCGCCCGCATTATGCAGGCCAGTCGTAACCAGTGAAGAGAGCATGGCTCCGAGCTCAGGTGCCGCTCAAGGGCTTGATGCAACCACACTGGTGAAAACTGAACAATGTCGAGCTTGCGAAGGCGAAGTCGATGACGAGGCGGATCAAGGCTAGGGTTTGGTGAAACGACGGGAGGATATTCTAGTTGCTCGAGAAACTGGTATTTCCAACCTTTCCGAAGCTCTCGACTCGCGGGGGAAGAGTGGTCGATGAGGTGGAGTTCATTACAGGAGCGCGCGTTTGAGCAGGTCCCGCACAGAGCATCGGCTGGCATAAGCCTCGGTAACATAAGTAGGTGATGTAGCGTAGCGAAACGTAGGGAGAGAGATGGTGGATGCGTCTTGCGTACACTTGTGCGCCTCGTATGTTCCGCTGATGTCAGAGTTGAGAGCATCGCGCACTTGATTCATCCAAAATTCGGATTTGAACGAAAGGAGAAGGGCTTGTTCCAACTAGGTGGACGTATGCCGATGAGATGCTGCGACTCAAATTTTGCGAACCACTCAGGCACAACGAATGACTCGGGAGTACCACCCAGGACGGTGAGGAAGAACCACGCATCGATTGGCACGGGCGGATCCGTGACCATCGAGTCTATGAGAGGTGGGGTTTGACCGGTAGTGGGCTCATGCGATTTGTTCCAGACGAATGAGGGAAGTCGAACAAGGGGGATCCTAACACTTTCCATGGTCGGCTGGGCAGTTGGTACACTCACAGTGTGCGGCGATGGATCCTGCGACAGTATAGAGGGCATTATGGTTGGTTGATCGAAGACCACTGAGAAATTCAGCTGTCGGACAATCGTGCTTTTATCAGAGACAACCTGGGCTGTTAGATTTGAAACAGACTGTAACACAGGATATCCTATACCTGAAAATATATAAATATCATACCTGGGACATCCTGGGACATCCTAGGTGATCCTGGCAAAATATAGATCTGAAATTGCAGATCAAGGTGTCAACTGGCATTATTACCAGCAATGCTCGGGTTCTGCTGAGTACCCCCAGGAGCACCGGAGCCTCATTCTCTTGAGGTAATACTAGGAGTCGGAGTCGGACTGAACTCGGAGTGGACCCGTAATCCACCGCAAACGCCCAAGCAGGCGGCAAGTTCCCGGAAGTTTGTGGCAGCATGTATTGTAGCCTCTCTTGGGAGGCAGTGTATGACTTAAGCTGTTTTAGGGAGACACTGTAGCTGATCCCTTGAGGATCCCCAGCAACAAGAAGTGCTCTGACTCAGTTCCGACTCCCAGCCAATCCAGATTTCTGTTCTTGGCAGATGCCAAAACTCGTGCGTCAGCTATCCATCATCCTGGATATGAAGGCGGCTGACGTAACGGGTGATGGTGGCCAAAGCGATGACAATTGAAAGAGATTCGAAGATGGGGGAGGCAGCATCGTGAAGCAATTATTGCAATGGGTGGACGGGATACCTCTACTAGCAATTTCATTACATAGGGAACCGAATGTGTGTAGTTTGGCGCGCGCCTAGCTGAGAATCAATGGGAAGAGCATGGATCCCCGTTTACGTTTAGGCTTGAACAGCCCTAAAGGTCATCCTCTTCATCCGCATCCCCAGACCATTCATCTTCACCAGTATCCTCTTCATCCGTATCCCAGGACCATTCACCGTCACCAGTACCGAAAGGATCTTGATGTCCCTTGTTCTTGGTGGGAGGTGCACGGGCGACCCAGCCTGCAAATGCCATGAATTCGTCGTTTGGCGTAAGTCTAATTGCCCGACGGGATATCTCGGAAAGATACGTCGGACAATTTCGGTTTCTGGGGCCCCCGCCACATTCGAATATGAGTGATAGAACGCCCAGAGGACCTCGAATAGTCTAAAGAAAGGACTGCATTTAAATATCGATAGCACGAGAATGGCTAAGACGCACTCATCAATGCGGCGGTCGACCTGCTGCCAAGCTACGACGGCATTAATTCGCCAGCACACCAGAACTGGATTCTGCTTGGAATAATTGTCGTCCTCAGCACGGTGAACTAGAACATTGTACAAGATGTTTGGGCCTTTTTCGTCCTTGACGATAAGCCCACGTTCGACCAAAGCTTGGCGGATCAAGTCAGACGCGTAAGCAAGAAACGAGGGTGGCATGAATAAATAAAGCTTGATGTCTTCTGTTTCTGAAAGGACTTCTTTTAGGGTAGGCGCAAATGAATTGCGTCGGATCAATTGAGGGGGGTCAATCAAATGACGCCGGACCACGATCATGAAGTGTTTGAATTCTGGAAGAAAGGGAATTTTAGTTTTAAACGTGGAGAAACAGAAAATATACAATCTTGCCATCATCAAACGCGTCCTCAATTTTGCTCCCAATTCGAGAGTACTCCAGATTGTCTCCAAGAGCACTATTTTCTGAGCGATTGAAGGAGTCAAGACCACCTTGGAACTTCTTTAAGTCAAATGTTTCGCTCCATTCATAGGCTGGTAGATCGCTATATCCGATAAGGCCTCGCTTGTAAGAAGAGAACGCAGCAGTTGCTCTCCTTAATACTGAACATACACGGTCATTAAGTATGATCTATGGTAGGACTACCCAACGCACTGTTCACTTACACGACATTCCTCGCACTCCCCTCCCTCCAAAGCTCAACATGCCTCATTAAGAGCTCGAAACCTGACAGACAGCCCCCACGGTGACGAACAGAAGCAACCTGGGAGGGCTCCTCGAGTATGTCATGTGAGACAGAGGGAGGTTCGTCACTATCCTTGAGGGGGAAGTTGGAGAAATATCTGGTTGAGACATCAAACGAGCGAATAAATCGCGCACTGGAACGGATGGCTTTGAAGGGAGCCGTACCGTCTCATCACAATATGAGTCCATCGCGCCGCTCTAGCATCAATAGTATCCATGTCGAATAGCATGGGCTTGGTGCCTTCTCCATTGTCAGTCTTACCATTGAGAGTTGCAGCCAGCTCGATTTCACTCAGAGCGTTGAGGTATGAATCAAGAAAGCGAAGGCCGTATCCCTGGATATTACATTACTCGCCGCCATAGTCGAAAATCCGACGACAGATGCGATCCCCATACCTTATTTGCGTACTTGAAGAGTCTTCAGATTGGAACATGTCAGGAGACTAACAAGGCACAGACCCTGTGGCCTCAAGTAGGATCGCACCGTTGCTCCTGCGTCTCACGCCTTTCACCCAAGTAATGGCCTTCGATCAGATGCATCGTGAACACATTGTATCCAGCTATAACCACACGAACAAGTTAATGGCCCACGCAAGGGAGAGAACATGGGCAAGGGGCTCACTTTCCAGTGCGCGCGCAGCCCGAGGGAGCAACCACACCTCCTTTCCGTCCCATCCCATAGCACATATGTCCAGATCGAAGTTCAGCAGCACTTCCTTCGGGCTGTCGACCAACTTCAATATAATTTGCACACGCTTGATCGGGTAATTCGAAAAGAATGTGATCGTGCGCGAATTCCGAACTACGAGTGTTTTGTCCTTTGCATCCTCAGGAAGATTCGATTTCCACACGTCGAATATATGCGAAATCTTCGCATTCGCTTCCACTGGTCCAAGGCCGTAGATGTACATGTCAATATCCGAAGACGTATAACGACCCGCTTGAGTGATGGGGTCAATGCATGATAAGGCCGAGAGAACCATTCCTCCTGCAACGAAAATATTCGACCAGTCCATCCCATCCAACAAACCACCTGTCAGACTGTGAAAAACGCGACGGAACGCGTCTACAGAAGGTTGAACCTGAATAGCCTCAGGGCGCTTTTCGTCGAGGATTGTACGTCCTGATAACGCGGTCCGCTTGATATTACGCGCGGTGGCAGAATTGATCGACATAGGGAAGACGGCATCTGAATGCGCGGACCATTTCACGAAGCCAACCGACCAATCGGCTATTTTGTGGTCGCGCAACCACCGCTCATTGCGAAGAATCCATTCGTCCACGTCAACAGACTGAGGTGTGGAACCGTTAGCAAGGGCAGGGTTGCTCTGTGCTGCACGCAGTGCGGCGTAGGGGAGTTTCTCCCAATTCCAAATCGAATCCTGTGTAAATTCAAGAGGTTTTTTACAGCCAAGATGGTTTTCACGTCTTCTGAAGGATTGCCACCAGTGAGAGAGTCGACGGACTTGATGGCTTCAACTTCGGCAATGGAATCCGTGGGGTTGCCCCGATGAGCAGTGTCTGCTTTGGCCTGGGCGTAAATTTCAAGCTGTTGCTCTGAGCAAAAATAGCATCAACGTTCCTACCAGCCTGCGTTCCTACACGCGGAAATTATCTCGTACCAATGACAGCCCTCGCCAAACCGCCGAGATCATGGGTCCAGTCTTTTGACTTTATGAGATCCTGCAGGGCCTCACTACTAGAGGAAGAGATGACGGGCCTACGCGCAAACTCATAGCCAAAGACAGGGACCAGACCACCAGGAAGCACTTCCTTCTTCCGAGGCAGAGCGAACATGTTTTCCCGTCCTGATATAACAAAGAACAACGCAGGGACAACGGCACTACCCTGTTTCGAAATTTATACTGTAAATCGACAGTCAACTCCGTTACCTCTGAAATCAATTTTATTTGGCAATTCGCACCAGGTTTTGGGGACGTATAGAGGACACCACGCATGCACTGTCCACAACTAATTATAGACGCTGGAGCACCACGCACGCCACATCCACTACACCAATTTGACATTGGGAGTAAGAAATCGGAGATAAAAGGCTCGTGCCCCGCTACCGGCCTACACGCGTGGCGCGATCCCTCGCGGAAGGTGGGAAATGCGATTATTCGCTTTTGAAGCTGCCAGAAATCGGACTAGATGCGGTGCTCATGTGTGACGAGAAGGCAACGACGCAAGAAACCGCTCGTCTTCCGTTACAAATTGAGAATTCCAAATCGCGATATCGATACGACTGTGACTGTGAGGAAACGCGTTTATTGCCTCCGTTGGCATTGACCCTGGATGGTTAGGTTCAAGGCAAGGATATATCCACCATGGGGTTACTGTGACTACTTGCAACTTAAATTTCTTTGCTTTGGGTTAGAATCGATGGCTTCTCGTCGAGTTTATTCCCATCGACGTCCGTCCAACGAACTCTACTGCAGTTACGTCCAAAACTGTCTGGAATGCGCTTAAGGAAAGTGTAATCTTCAATTTTGGGGAGACCGGATGGGGTGCTGTAGGAGGATCCCTCACTGGTGCGTTCAGGGTCTAAATCCATTCCTTCAGTTGGAGATCAACTGGCCTTCGTCTTGCAGTCAAATATTTCTCCCCTATGACGGGCATATGTATCATACGCGTTGCAAGAGACCATCACCGCATAGCATGGGGGGCCGTGACCCTCATAACTTCCCTTGACGGCTTCCGATATATACCGCGAACCGTCCATGTGGCTGGTGGGTCCTGAACCATCTCCTCTGCAACTCGGTGGGTCAACAGGACTATATGTAGGTACGATCAAAAAAGCGCAGCTAGCAGCTATTCAACATGACAGAGAGGTGGTGGCGCGCCTAAGAAGCAAATATAAGACCTCATCGCCAGGTCCGTTGAGCTGCCTCCGATCTCTTTTTCATGCATTTTACTCGGTTCTGCATAGGCGACGAGTACACGGCATATCTTACGTCGAGTCGCGCAAACATCGAGGCTATCCAGGAATGAATTACTATTACACATGGATCGCTTCGTAGTCTTCCCGATCATCACTAGCACCGTCGCACGATTCCCCTTCGCTTCTCCGCTTCCCTACATACGCACCGAAGGAACAAAACGTCAATGAAACGTGAAGATGAGGGAGGGGGCGCCCCCAATTAGAAGCTTTTCACCTGTATTCGAACATGACTTGTATAGCCACGAATAAGGACGGCAATGCGATTGATAGGAAACGCATCCCTGTTGGATGTTTATGAATACCATGTGGCGACGAAAGTGGAAAGAAAGTGGGACGCGCCTTCCCAGGTTCCGAAGAGCTTCCCAGCCAAGTAAACCATCCCTTCGGTGCCCAGCACGAAGCCAACCAAATTGGCAGTCATCATCATCAAGAGATTCATCACACCTCCGGCGGCGCATACATGTCTGTACCAGGGCTTCTCTCCATACTATAGAAAACATCAGACGTCAGCCAGCGGGTGACATGACCTACGGGACGACTCACTTTGGATTCCGGAAGTACTGCGGTGGCAATGACCTCGGGTAGTATAAAAAGCGAGATGAGCCACCCCCATATCAGCAGCCGCATCGAAAGGTCGTGCCAAAGGGCCACAAAAGTGAAC
This sequence comes from Hydnum rufescens UP504, assembly GCA_014904985.1. Lineage (NCBI taxonomy): Eukaryota > Fungi > Basidiomycota > Agaricomycetes > Cantharellales > Hydnaceae > Hydnum > Hydnum rufescens. Next base: position 229,164 of record MU128955.1, on the reverse strand, counting down.
ACCACAAGCTTCGGTAGGATGGTGCTGGTTGAGCCTCCAACCGGTACATAAATGTATCTGAACGAGGGGAAGGGAATAAAGGTGAACGCATGAAAGGGGGCCAGTGAAAGCAAGGGGTGGAGACCTTATAAGCCAGAGGTTGTAGCTTCGATGCCAACTGCGCCAAAAGCCCAGCGTCGAATAAGCATTCGATATGCAGCGAACCATGTTCTCAGGGGGATCCATCTCATCGAGGAGAGCCCAGAGCCGAAAGAATCGCCATGGGAATTAATAACTACGCAGGGGGTAGTCAGTATATCTAATGCAACGAATCACTTAAGTAACTCCCTTGTACCTTGAGCCACAAAATTAATAGGTTCCAGTAGCCAATCATCGCAAGCTGGAAAGCAGTGTCGCCATTCCAGGCCTTTGTATCCTTTATTGCGACAACGTATATGTAGTGGAGGACGAATTCCATCACGATAAAAGAGAAAAAAAAGCGAGCGGCGTACGAGGCTCGAGCATATGCAGACATAGAGTGCGGTCTGCGTAGCTAGAAGCACATAGCCACTAATCAGTGTTGGATATACTGGATGATTCGGAATGATCACATACCTGCCACATAAAATCATTGAATGTCATGATTGGACCAGCGATATATAAAGGTGGGTATATTGCATATGCCAAGTAATTCGTAAAATTATATACACCAAGCGGGTGTGCGGTCGATCGTCGTAACCTCTCATTCAACGAATCCCCAGTCTGCGAAGCTGAGACGATAAGTACTCCATGGATCGGATGCAAGATGATCACCGCACATCGGAGGTCCCGTTTCCTGCACAGGCCCAGTAATGGTCTAGATTGAACGAGACGAGACGTAGCATCGTTATATTAAAACCAACATGCCATCTGGGATAAAGGCCCCGAATTCTGTCCTGGTGCGCATGACGGTGAGTGATACGGCTATGCAAATGGGCCTATACTATTCACCAAAGGTCCAAGCGCGGGATGCAAGGCAGCATAGTGGTACCCATCAAATAATTCGTTGGCGAAGATAATCGAAATATTAAATATCCATGTAAGGAGCACGCCGACAGGCACTCCACGTGTTTGTTTTGCAATGTGGTAATTGACGTAGAGAATAGCGAATATCTTTAATGCGCTAGTGCCGTGCAGAGCACAGAGCATTATACAAGAGAACACAGATATAAATTGCGTACGATATTCGAGCGAGGTAGTAGGTGTGTTTCCCGGAATTGCGATGCGGGTATAGAGATAGCCGCTCCCCAAGTAAAGAGACGAGAGGAAACATAGTCCAGGTATATTGTCACGAAATGATCGGTACTGAGTGTCGCTATTGTCCTGCCCATCTCTGGTGATTCAAATTGGTGGAGGTGGTAAGGCAAGGGACAACAAACCACGGCTCGACCAAACAGCCATCCGCGAGATAGTCGATGTTGATATGACGGATAATTAGGGTGTGTTGCTTTTGGGTCTTGTAAGTAAATATTAGAAACCGGACGATGAAGTACTCACGTTGACTTAATTCAACTGCCGACATTGCCATGTACGGCACTACGATCACGAATATTACTGCGTACAAAGCAAACTCAGGCGTGCGCCATCTGGGCACTCGAACATTTGAAGCCTGGGAATCACTCTGGAACTTCGTAGACGAATCTACATGCACAGTGAGGTCAACAATTCCATTTACGCTCCACGAGAGGTCTGGGGGTGGACTGTGGTAGGGAGCGCTCGCCATTTTTTGGCTTCGGCAACAGCCGAACTATATAAACGCACGCTGTGTCACAACCAACCACCCGCGTCTCACCTCCTATATCTGCAGATTCTGCACCAGACGGCTACGACTCTCTTGTAATGTTTTCGAACCCGTCCAGCGCCGCCTCGTCTTCCACAAGTACACCACATAGAGCCGTAGCATCTACGGCGCTGCGAAGCGCCGGCCTCATAGAGGAAGACGTTCACATGCGAGACGCCCCAGGCGGCGTCAAACGCACAAATCGAGCTCGTCCCGCGAGGCAACGACCTACCATGGAACGAATGAGTCGAATGGAAAGGGATGCGACCGCGGCGAAGCAAATAAACCTGGTAATCTGTTCATTTAGCCTTACCCATTCTTCCAAGTAGGTGTCCACAGTAACTTACGTCTAGCCCATCCTCGGCATCCCACGCCTGCCGTACAATCAGATTGCCAATCGTACAAAAGGGCCAGTAGCCATCAAGGGCGCTGCGACCTCGGGGACTCTTGCCTCTCGTCTGTCAGCTTCAGCTTCCGCCTCACAGACCTTGGGTCGATCACTACGTGCTCGTGCACACGGGCGCTCCCAGGATTCAAGCGGCTCAAAGGATGCGGCTCCCACCGCGAAGAGCGTCGAGGTGTTGAGGGAGTTCGTCCAAAAGCGATGGAACGCCCAAGCCCAATTTCTAAATCTTGAAGTACGCCGTCATTCTCACTGGCAGTGGCTCTACCCTAATCATAAAACCAGCGGATGGCCGAAGATGAAATTTTAAAGAAATACAAAATTCCGCCACCTGACTCGCCATCCGCCCTTAAGATGATTGGTCCCGTCATCCTCAAACTGGCCTCTCAACTCCAACCCCCTTGTCTCACGCTATCACTTGCGAACAACAATTCACCCACACAGCGTCCCTGAGTTATATTCAGCATTACCTACCCCATCTGGCCAACTTGAGCCTGGAAAATAATCAAATCAAGACCATGAGGGATTTGGATGGTTTGACTTCAAACAAGTCTTCCAAGTCTGCAGTTTCAGAGATCAAGGAATTGGTGTTGAAGGGGAATCCAATCTATCAGCAGGCTGCTGCCCGAGGCGATCTCGACAAGTACCGCAGGTAAGGATGTTACGAATCCACCAAGGCCATGAGTGTGGATTTAATGCTCCCTTGAAGCGAAATATCTCGCCGGTTTCCGATGCTCGAGATGTTAGATCAGGAACCTGTTGCTCGAATTGGCTTCGACATCCCATTATCGGTCCTGACGGATCGTACCTGTCGTTGTACGATCCACTTCTTCCACTTTCCCGGTGGAAATGCGGCCAAATCTCTTTCTCGATGGTGTGGATTCATTAACGGCACAGTTTCTGACACAATTCTTCACCCTATTCGATACTTCCCGAGCGTCCCTTGCCCCAGCATATGCTCCAAATGCCACCTTTTCTATCTCAGCAAACACGTCGATACCACTTCGAGCCAAGAAACGTGGTCTCAATCATTCATTACCGAATCAGCGCCTCCTCAAATGGACCTGGTACTTTTCCAAGTCTCGGAATCTATCGCGAGTAAGATCGCTTGATCAGGCTACGGAGACTCTACATGCAGGAACGGGGGATATCATGGCCATATTTAGGGATATCCCTGAGACAAAGCATGACATTGCTCAACAAGACAAATTCGTTGTTGATGCTTGGCCTATGCCTGGCATCCTGCGCGGGGAGCCAGGGAGTGGCGACGTGCTGTTTATCTCAGTTCATGGCGAGTTCGCTGAAGGTTAGTGATGAGATCACTGTGTCCGACCTTGTTCTAATGTACAATTCACCCAAAGGTCCAGATTGGGGGCTCCGATCTTTCGACAGATCTTTTATTCTGGCTTTGGCTCCTGACTCTTCTCCGTCCGTTCCTCATCGCTTTCTTTCCGTCTGTTATTCCTTTGACGATTGTTTATTCCTTAGAGCCAAGCTTGCGGGTTGGCCTTGTGTCATTATATCGGACCAACTAGTCGTTCGCGGATATTCCGGTTCAGAGGCGTGGCGACCGGGTCCTCTGCTTGTTGGTTCACTGGAATCTTCAGGGTCAAGAGCCCCGCCATTCCCTCTCCCCCCCCTTCAATCGAATCCCCAGCCACCGGTCATCGATCCCGTGTTGACAGCGATAGTGAGTCGGTAGGTATAGCCAGCTTGAGCCAGAAGTATTTATTCCCTTCCTCTAGCCCGAGCCTCAGCGCAGTCTCGTCATGCAAATCTCCGCACGGACAGGGCTGAATATTTCGTTTTCTGCGCAGTGCTTGGAGGGAAACGGGTGGGATATGCAGCGTGCGATCGCTAATTTCGAGGCCGTCAAGGTTAGTCAAAAGCATTTCGATTTATATGCGGTGCTCACCTGCCTTCGATACTCACCACAGGGAACGATACCACCTGAGGCATTTGTGCGATAACAGTTTTTTTCCGAGGTCATGACCAAATCATCACACGAAACAAGGAACTAAGCTGTAACTTGGCCAATCCCTTCGAAATCTATATCTATCCTCCATTCTCATCTCCATTTCCCATGCATGTTTTTTAATCCCAGACCCTGCCAATATCAATTCCTCTGATTCTTCGTTAACTATGACCTGAAATGTATCGATTTTGCGCAGAGGGACAAGAATGCAATGAATCCCAGGTTCCATGATTGACTTCGTTAAACGCTGTGTGCGTGGTTTGATTTTCTATCGCTCGGCGCACCTCAGACAAGATATCGCAAGGATGTCCACGAGTTTTCATTTGGATGCATTTAGGTGCTTGAAGCAGAGAGGATAGTGCATCCTGTGAATTACAATTAGGCCAAAGAAAGTGACCGACTACAGACGGGTTGAAGGGTAGATGATATGCTATGGTATCTTGTAGTTAGGGCAAATTTAAGCACCAGATATTGAGAAAGGGGCGGTGTGAAGATTTCTGTAAGATACAGTAAAAGAAAGCTCTTGTGAGAAAACGGGTCCTGTAGAAGAGGTTCTCTCACTTGTGTTTCACGATTGAGCAGGCAGCCCGAAACATATCCATCAGGCGATGTATTAGGCATCGAGAGTACTAGTAATAGCAGTGAGTCTGGGATATCCTATTAGTCTATCATTATATATGAGGAAAAGGTCCATATATCGTCTACAGCCTGTCATGACGTTCCCTCGGGAATCTGACGAATCCCTTCACCACCAGCCATCGCCTCTCCGCTACCACCCAGGGGCTCTTCTTCCGTTCCCACCACAATAGAGAATCCCCAGCATAAAGACCGACGTCCACAGCAGATAAGCCAGGACATATCCGACCCCATTCCTGAATGCAAGACTGCGTCGGGATGACGAAACGGACACGAGTCTTTGGTTGCATATATCGACAGTCGATCTCGACTTTGATGGTTTCCAGCCGCGGGAGGTGGGTGAGGTGGGGCCTCCAAGAGCTCCACTGAAAAATATCCTGTCCATTCCAGAGGGTCTCGAAGTGAGTACACAAATGAGAATGTGTGCACGGGTCGGAATACGTACCGTCGTTGTTGGTTCAGGGCCATACACACGAATGTAAAGCGTCCGAAGATAGGGAAGGTATTTCATTGAGCCGAGGATACTCAAGGGAAAGGACGTGAGGGTCGCGATGGCCAAATCGTCAATTGAGCATTGTGACATCGCTAACGCCTGTATAGGCCTGACTCCAGTCGGCTTCCTCTTGTCCTGGGGTGATCCTGAGGTCCACTGAACGGATTGGGCGACCGGGGACAAGGTGCACAGCCGTCCTCATAGGCACGCTCAGTTCACACAGCTTCGGAAAGATGAATTGTGAAACGTCCAGAGCATCCGGAATGGCGTTCCAATTAGGAGCTCAACAAGCCGTAGTTCGGATTGCTGTGCAAGGAAGTCCAGTGCCCCTTGCATATCCATGGTACACGTCAATGCCTCGAGCTTGAATGATACCCCATCGAACACTCGAGAAGGGACGTTGTTCCACAATAGTACAAGATCGACAAGCTCAGGGACTATTCGGAGAACGATGCGAATCGCAATAAGGTACATTTCGTGCTCCTTGGACCAAGGTTGGTAGGGGAAGTCAAATTGAATTCGCAGGTGACGCATGTAACGGAGGAACCGTCGCGGAACGCCGGCGAAGACAAAGCGAAGGACGGCTTTAGGGTTGCTCATCATTAAGTAGTCGGGCACCTGTGCAGGCTTCGGATCGAGGAACATGGTAGACGTCGATGAAAGAGTGTGAGCGTTTGATTTATAGTCGTGCAGAATGAATAGAATAAGGCGGCCGTGACTGGGCATCGTCAACCAGACGGTCACTGAAAAAAAAATGCTAGAACGCACTCGTGGTTTTACGTGGTATAAATCTGTTAACGAAGGACAAGACACCAGGCCTTGAAGTGGAACAATAATGAGATGCGGGCGCAGTCCAAGTATATATAGCATCAGCCTCGATTGGTGTCAGATATTCATCAAGGGAATCGGGGAGGTTAAGCGGGTCGCTACCCATGCCTCGAGGACACCAGGTTACATAGTGGACACTGGTTGCATCGAGGCCTGCACGAGGTTTCCCGCAGTATCTCCCACGTCACACGTCAAGGTCTGAAACTCTGAATAGAATCGGTACTAGCCGATCCAGCACCAGACCTTTGCCTATTGGTCGACTCAGAGTCGCCTATTGGAGGCCTAGCAATAGTAATCCGTCCCCGCTTGGTGGCATATGCAAATCGGTCCAAATATTCTTTGATTCCCAACATCGTGCCACCTTCCGTTCCTTTTACAGTAAGCAACCGACATTTTATCGTGGACGCGGTACTCTTATTGTTCGACCTATTCGTTACACTCTCATGGCGAATACCGCCCCGCGGCACGCCTTTTGAAGCCGCGAAATAGCTAGCGTAGTCCTAATTAATTCTCTGTCAATGTGGAGAAGTTTTGGGCCGCACTGATCCTCCAACGGGAGACATGATCGATGTGCCCTTGTTCAGCCCCTCCAGCGCAGTGAGTGACGACATCAAACCGAGGTGATTCGAGTACACAGTATTCTGGTTGCGCTGCATGTTTAGTAATACATGTGAATCGCTCACAAATTTTGCATCGACTACTCGAGGTACACAGTAATATGCCGTTTAGGATTGCGCGTATACAGACAAGGAGGACGATGGCTGGCAAAGAAAAACAAACAGGAAGCACACCCGCTCCAACTTTGCACGATAACACAGCCCAAATTGTCAAGTCTTGCGCTCGGTTAGACTTGTCGGCAAGCTTCGCACATATGCTTCGTTTCGCCCTTCAAATATTTTTTGAAGGGCCTTTCTGCACATTTCCCCCCCTCAATCTAACTTTCTCGCCGAGAAGGTTTCACACCTTAATGAATGGACCACATGTGGATATGGTCAATCCATCGTGTTCAGATGTTCTTATACATGGGAGGGTAGTATCTTCCACTCACTCCAATGGACCTCCTTGGTGTAGTTAATTTGAATAGACACTGCCGCGTTCAAGCTTACACCGACCGTTCTTTCCTATATATATTCCCCTCAGTCTGCTGAGTTTTCTCTCCCCAAATCCTTATGTTGGTGCTCCTGCTCTGTGCATGGCCAAAAGGTACAACCACAAAATGCACTTCCCGATGCTCAGTGTACTAATAATGATCTGACTGGATGTACAATAAATACTGTGACTTAAAAAATCACTTCCATGACGCACTCCGGTCACCGCAGGGCCTGACCTACCTGAATTGCAAACCACTCACCACTGTGAGCTGAATCCTTTCTCTGGATCACAACAGCTGATTGTCCCGGCCAGGAATAGTAGTCGAGAACGAACTCAAGAGTTCCGCCTTTGGGTCCTCACGACGGTGCAACCAAGGTGGCGCCGTGCTGATCTCTCAACGACTTAGTATTCATCACATCTCCATGAGAAAAACTAGTATCCCCCTGCAAATCCCAGACAAGGACTGGCTCGCGGGCTCTAGTCAGGGAGAGATCTTGGGTCTGATCTCATAGCTACAAAGGTGTGTAGAGCTCGAAATCCAGGTGACCATGTCCTGCATGCTGATCTGTTGTCTGCGCAAGGGGGTTCTTCACTGGATGAGGTTGTAGGCATCTATAGGCGATATGACCGTAGAAGCAGTTGAATGTGTCTCAACTCCACCAAATCGCATGGGCCTGCTACCAATATTGTCAGCGGAATGGGTCCGCAGCCGATTTCGATTTCGTTCCCCTTATGCCCGTGCTGGGTCCATACGTCTTATGTAATAGATCCGGCACCCGCCGACCACGTCTATAATCCATGCCTTCAGCAATAACAATAATATGTCTAGCAATGCATCCTCGAGTGATCACGATAGCCTTATTCTCAAGAACAACCTCAAAAATGTGCTCATCAGCAGCTTCCAAGACTTTCTGCAAGACGTCTTTGTATTCAAGCCCAACAACAATATCAATCTCGAGAAGATATGCCGGGACGACACGACTTGTAGCCTTTTCCGAATTTTCCTATCTTCTCTGACCAAGCCAGAATGCGACCGATTTGAGCCCTTTACCAACTTGGCTAACCACATGTCTTCGTTGATTGCCGTTGAAATGCACAGGGAATGCTCAATCTTTGCACGGCCCCATGACACAGTTGCTGTGCGCAACTCATCAGGCGCGACAAGATATCCAGACGTTGTTTTCGCCTCAAAATCACCAACATTGCAGGGCAATCCGTTGGACTGGTCCGATGTCAAATTGGTGTTGGAATTCAAGGCAAAGTTTGGTGGTATACAGTCATCCGAGTTGTCAATACAGCAAAGTAATACCCCTTCTACTCCCTCCGGAGTGTCAACAAGCGACGATGCACCCAACAAATCCCCACGGACTCGGGCTTCCAAGATCAGTTCGGCCACGCTCCAATTGGCAGCGTATGCACTCGAATCCTTCATCCACGGACCGTATCGCAGTCACGTTGTCCACGGAACAATCCAGGAATCCACGCTGGAACTGTGGTATTACGATCGTGTTGGGACTATGAGGTCCAGTGGAGTCGATTTTTCGAAGAATCTGGTCTTGTTAGCCCAATTTCTCGTGGCTATTTCACACCTCTCCGAAGCAAGCTGGGGTCTTCATCCGAGAATTACTTATCCCCAATTGACGCCCCTTTCGCGATCGCTCCGCCCTCATCCAAAATTGCCGACCCCTGATGACAAGAGCTCTTCCCTTGACATCAAGTCCAACGGCTCTGCCAATGATTTTAGCTTTCAGTCGGCACCAGAATCTCGGCCCGGTCCCGCTCATCCCTTCGACGGGGCCACGATCACCGTCCAAATCGAACATTTGTTCTCGGTAATTGTGTTTCCCGCCAGTATTCTTTGGTTGGCCGGGGAACTTGTGTTATAGAGGCTGATGGTGGTACTGTCGTCGTCAAACTTAGCTGGCCAGAGAAAATCAGGACGCCGGAATACGAATTTCTCGAGCGAGCTTACACGAGCGCCATGGAATAAGACAATGGAAAATATGCACGTATGAAAAACCACCTGCCGGTTCTGGAGGCGAAGGAGGACTTTGGTGAATGGGGTCCGCGGAGCCGTATCCTTGCACGGAGATCCACATCGGACTCTTCAGGAGCAGGATCGCGGATTCTGAGGGTTACTGTCTACCAAAAGCTGCTCCCTATGACCGAGATCCGGACTGCCGATGATCTCATGAGCGTGATGCGAGATATAGCTCTATGTGAGTATCTGTGTTATACAATGCCTTACTTGGTGATTGCTAAGGGATGATTTCTTTAGGCCATCGTTGGCTCTATCGAGTCACGGGCATTCTTCACGGCGACATCAACATGAATAACATTATGATCCGCCGCGACGGTGCCAAGGTCGTCGGCGTCCTGATCGACTATGATCTGGCGATTGATATCAACAAGCCATCGAGCACGAGCTTGGAACGAATTGGTGTTCGTCGTTTTATGGCCATTGATCTTATGAAGGGCAGCCTGATACCTCATCATGCGAGGCACGACATGGAAGCGATGCATTGGGTACTAGTGTGGTTTACCTTCCGGTATGAAGATGGAGAGGAGATACGCGCTACTCGGAGACCCTTGGAGAAATGGGTTACCAGCCCGCTCCTCGATGATGTGAAGAATTCGTTCCTGCACGGCATTGAAGGACGTCCGACTCCACCTTTCTCTAGCCTCTTTATACCATGGATTCTTCCTTGGAACCAGCTATTCGGCAGAGGGCACGATGAGCTGGGGATTTATACTGCTCAGTGCAAGTATTATGCCCAAATAAAGACAAAGGAAGTACCTAACGAAATTGACTTCCCTACTGATGCGGTCTTCTTTCATGATACCTCCATGTGGACTGCTTTTTGGAACGTGTTAAACCCCGATAAGTACGTTGACTTTGACGACGTCTGTAGCAGCGCACGGTTGGGATTTTTACCTTACCAGGGACATAGCAATTTGTGACCTTTCAAATCACACCATTCTGTATTTATGCCGTACTGTCAACCCTCCTGCGGGCTTCAGAATACAAGTGCAAGAACTCAGGAAGTGAGACAAGATGTTGTATTAGGGACTGAGGTCATGACTGCTGTAACATGCAGTACGGTCTCAACCATAGGGCGCCTCGAACGAGCCATGCCCGGCACAAGGATTTGTAAATGTGATGTCAGTCAATGGAGGTAGACAATTGATAAGAGATTGCGACTCCATTGGTGGGGCTGATTCACTTGGAATATGCGGCCGTCCTCAAATATGCACTTCTACTTATTGTGACCGAATAGTGGGAAAAACTCTGCCAAGGTTTCTGGAAGCCGTAATATTACATCTGGCGGGGAACCAGCGCGAGTGATATCGTGGCGAAGGAGGAGACTTGGTCATAATGAAGAAAATGTCACACTTTGGGTACCGATTACCGCACGTTGGCAAAGACGCGGAATACATTGAATATGAATAGAATGACTAAGCACGAAATATCGTCGCTGGACCGATCGCTTAGGCGCTACCCATAGTTTCTGACAAGTTCTAGTGAATGTGGATTTATTACATAAGTGACCTCCGGGGACAACGACGAGAGAACTTCTGGCTTAATGCTCAAGCGGAGAGAGGGGGGGCTAAAGGGAATATCTGATAGTATTTTAGTATACTGGCCAGTTTTATAGCTTACAGGATAGGAAGGAAAATACATGTGGTACAAGGGGGAAAAAAAAGGTACCAAATGACGAGAAACATAGGGGTAGGGAAAACGGCAAGGGAGGCAAGCATAGGGTGCCCGTCGTGGTTTTAGGGGGTGCCCACGAGCGGTCCTCCAAATACTGTAGGCGCACTTGCTTCCGTACAGATAGGGGTTAGTTCCATCCGATCCGTATTCCAACATTGACATCGACAAGCCATCCAGCACGAGCTTGGAACGAATCGGTGTACATCATCTTATGGCCATCGATCTCATTGAGGACACTCTCATGCCTCACCATGCAAGGCATGACATGGAATCCAAGTTCTGGGTACTCGCCTGCTTCACCTTCCGACACGAAGATGGAAAGGAGATTCTGGCTCCAAGACCGCTGGAGGATTGGATTAGCGACGCTAGGCTCGATCGTTCCAAGCATTCCTTCTTCAATGAGATTCAAGGGCTCCCGACTGCAACTTTCGCTGGCCTCGAGGAACCGTATATCGCTCCTTTGAACCGGCTGTTCTCCGCGGCGCACTCGGACCTTGAGATCTATGATTCATCTATGGCCAGGTGGAATAAATACAATAATGGCGCTGGACCAAAGCCGGCTAACGAACCTGCGTTCGCCTGTGAGGTAGTCTTCTATGATGATAGCTCTATGTGGATTGCTTTGTAGAAAGTGTTCAAGCCCGCCGACCCCATTGAATTTGATGATGTCTGTAACAGCGCATGGTTGGGATTCTTACCTCCCAGCTGTTTGTAACCATCTTGCAACCTCTCAACCCACCGTTCTTATTTATGCGGTATTGTCATCCATCCTACGGGCTTCAGGCTACCAGTACAAGAACTCAGAAAGTTTGCGTATATTTAATAATTTGTTTGGAAAGCAGATGCCTTGATCGTCCTCAATGCAATCCTATTTATAGTCTCTTAATTTTGTCGAGGCCGAGGGCGTCTCAGTTACATGGAACAAGTCTGCCCGCATTGTTTCCTCAAGGATTGTTGTTCCGTGGACGCTAATGTGGTCTTGGACACCATTTCTATAGAATATCCATTCAATACATTGACTTTTACATATGACAAGACACTACGGGCCGCCTGTCGGCGGCCCTTCGTGTCTTGGTGTGGCACTGGTTTGTTTATTGTTTAGGACAGTAATTCGGGAAATACAACATTTGGAACAGAGGTAGCATCTATGGGCAATCGTATTAAACAGTCCTCACGGCTTTGGACTCTCGATATTGCAGTATACAGCTGTCCATGTGTGAAAACTGGTTGGGTAAGGTCGATTCCAACTCGTTGGAGTGTTTGCCCTTGTGCGCTATTGAAAGTTGAAGCGTAACCCAAACGAAGCGGGAATTGTTTCCGTTTTATGGTCCATCCTTTAAAGTCGACGAATTGTGTGAAATCAATCCGCGGTAGAAGGAGAATTTCTTCAGATATTTTTGATTGGCGGATGGGCTTTACGGCAATGATTCGTTGGCCTAGCTCATGTATGACGACTTTGGTATTCTTTGTCAGATTTCTTTCGATGGATAGGTTCCGCATTAATGTGCACACTGCACCAATTTTTAGGTCCAGTCTGTGATTCGGAATTCCAGGTAGGGTGAGGGAATGTAGGTAATCGATGTCGGCCATTGGGTCATGGTCTTTTATTACATCTTCTTCCTGGATTGTATCCACAGGCTGGTCAGTCACATAGGGGACCTAATTTAGGTACCACTTTCGGGGCAGAAAATGGTACCTAAGAGGTCCCCCAGACCTTTCGGCCGAAATCAAGCCATTCCAATTCAGTTTTTTTGGCCATCTATCGGCCAATCCATGGCTGTGCTAGATTATTTGTTTATTTACTATTGTTTGTTACTATTTATTATTATTATTATTATTATTATTATTACTACTATTATTATATACATATTACGCTATATACATATTATCCCCCCCCCCCTGGGTTTG
>MU128955.1:0-204891 GCA_014904985.1 Hydnum rufescens UP504 | reverse complement strand
CGGCCTACCAAAGAATATTTCAGCATGGATACAATCCAGGAAGAAGATGTAATAAAAGACCATGACCCAATGGCCAACATCGATTACCTAAATTCCCTCACCCTACCTGGAATTCCAAATCACAGACTGGACCTAAAAATTGGTGCAGTGTGCACATTAATGCAGAACCTATCCATCGAAAGAAATCTGACAAAGAATACCAAAGTCGTCATACATGAGCTAGGCCAACGAATCATTGCCATAAAGCCCATCCGCCAATCAAAAATATCTGAAGAAATTCTCCTTCTACCGCGGATTGATTTCACACAATTTTATTATATAGTATTTATTTTAAGTATACACGCTTGGTACTATTGTGTGCTGTGCTTGCAGCACCAGCGCTTGGGCACTTCTTGAGTATCGGCAATTGCCGGCGTTGAATCTGCATCTTGCTTCCATCTCCGCAACCACAACAAGCAACCGCCCGAAAAGGCAAGCGCACGACCACGCACCCGCCTCTGCGGGTGTGTGGTCACAAGGTGAGTATTTTTTTCAGTAGATACAACGGTGCAAAAAGAGCAGCAAAAGCTGCTCTTTTTGCGCTGCTTTGGAATTTTTTTACTAACGCACCTTTATTTATTTTAGATTGAGGCCTCACAACGAGAGCCCAAATGGGAACCCGACGCACGGGAACATGACATGGCAGCACAACGCACGGGAACGTGACACAGCAGCACAACGCACGGAACGCGACACGGCAGCGCAACGTACAGCAATGCGACACGGCAGCACAGCATACGGCAACGCGACACGGCAGCACAGCGTACGGCAACGCGACACGGCAGCACAGCGTACGGCAACGCGACGGCAGCGCGACGCATGGCAATGCGACACAGGCAGCACGATGCACGGCAATGCAACACAGCAACCCAACGACGCGATATACGGCACTGCGCCAAATGAGGACGCGACCATGTCAAATGACGCGCCAGGAATCACACACCCGCCACAGCGGGTGTGTGGTTCCATATCAGGTGAGTTCCTCCCTCCCACTACCTACAGCCACACAAAAAGAGCAGCGAAAGCTGCTCTTTTTGCGTGTTCTTTAATTTTTAACTAATTTAAAAGTTGTATCGTCTAGGTCTCGAGTCTCTTTGCAAATGAATACCGACGCAAAACCCCCCGCAACCCCACTTATCGACGCCTGAACGACGGGGCACAGAGAAGACCCGTACGACCGGTCGTACGGATGACCTGGAGTACACGGTCCCAGTACCCCACACTCCCGCAGCTGGGTGTGGGGTACTACAAAGGTATGTCTCTTTTATTTTATTTTATTTCTTATTCTTGTGGCGCAAAAAGAGCAGCATAGGCTGCTCTTTTTGCGCTGCATTGCTGTTCTACTAACATTTCATCATTTATTTCTCTAGATTCTGAACCAGAACCCCCGCGAGCCCCCAAGCAGAACCCACCGAATGAGACGCGGCAAACAATTACCGCGAACGAAGCCCTGCAAATGAAGACCGCGACCCCTTCAAGGGAGCGCCCAAATGGAACCGACCCCGAACCGGGGCATATGGACCCCACCCACTGCGGCGGGTGTGGTGGGTATATGCAGGTGCGTGGCCTGCATGAACTATGCCCCCCCCTGTGGTGGCAAACCCCAGGGGGGGGGGGATAATATGTATATAGCGTAATATGTATATAATAATAGTAGTAATAATAATAATAATAATAATAATAAATAGTAAACAAACAATAGTAAATAAACAAATAATCTAGCACAGCCATGGATTGGCCGATAGATGGCCAAAAAAACTGAATTGGAATGGCTTGATTTCGGCCGAAAGGTCTGGGGGACCTCTTAGGTACCATTTTCTGCCCCGAAAGTGGTACCTAAATTAGGTCCCCTATGTGACTGACCAGCCTGTGCTGTGAGCCGGATATCCAAATCCCCTCTGCGCACCCTGATCAACAAGCTGGATCCATGAAATCCCCTCACCCAGGCACCACCTCCATCCCACCTAAAAGACCCTGCAATAGGTCTCCCAAAGAGTCATGAGCCGAGTCAACAGACTCCCTCACACATGTCTCGAAATAGTGTTCCGGGTCTGGGCCCAGTGCCCACCCAAACACCCACATAAAGAAAACTCCACCTCATGAACATGCCACAATGGCAATAGAAGATCCCTGAAAGAGGACACGGGTACGACGGTCGCAACAGTCGCGATGGACACGGGATGTATACGGACACGGGGCCTCAAACGCAGGCCGGAAGATAATCCCAGGTATGAGCAAAGGTTTCCCTATAGGACAGGTACTCCCAGGCACAGTAATCGCACAGATTGAGAATGGAACAACTGGTTCACAGACACGGTGTTGACTGCCACAGATTACAGCACAGAGGTTCACTGGTTTGTTTTGGGATAAAGAACCTCGTGTGTGTCGCGGAGGTACAAACCAGTGAGGTATGTACATGAAATACCTATGTTATATATAGGAAAAGGAGGGCGGCCCTAGAGTGGGCTGGACATGCGGAGACGGGCAAGCGGCACATGACAATGTACGCCATAGTCGATAACCGCCCATTTTAACATCCCTGTCCATGGTCCTGCAGCGAAAATGACGTCCATGGTAGGAATTGTGAGAATCTCCCTGCCACATGTCACTACCATTACCCCTGTGATCTCCTGTGTTTCTTCATTACACACGATGGTTTCAGCCTTTGCAATTGTCACATTGACACCTGAATCCTGGGCAGCAGATATCAATGCGTTCGTCATCAGGAAAGGATGGACCTGCGCCATCATCGTTTCGTCACCAAGGGGGTCGACGGACCCTACGACATCTGCAATCCATTCTGCATGGGGAACAGTCTTGATCCCATCATTCGAAGTCGGATTGCTGTCTATTCAGAGAATGACTAGTTTCCTGTGCCCCCATTTTTTCTTACCATCATGTTCTGTCGCCAGTTCTTCATGAAGGTTGAATGAGAGTGAAACAAAGGAAGATGCAGTAGGGCCGTGCCAGTGAGCATGAGGACATCAATGGAATACAGCATTTGGATAACGGCTTAAGTAGTACACTATAGAAGTCCCTGTTGAGCATCGGACGCTCCAAGCACCAATCCGAACTCCGCTTGCCACAGTGGCTTACTGATTCCGCTTGCCGATAGCGGCTCACGGCCTTACTTCTCCTATATATAGCTGATGCATGCCCGCAGCAAGATAACCTTTCTACGTCGGTGATGGCCCTATAGTCCCAACAATCCCACCCCTGTATAAAACCTCAGACGTCGGAAATATCCCCAAAGACAGCTCACTCACCCTATAATTACGATCGAGCGAGTTGGCATTGGTGTGGTGGGTCATAGCTAAGTCACAGAATGTTACGCAGCACCGGATGCAAGTGATCTTCATCCTCTCTTTCAACAAATATCCATGGCCTTCAGCAATAGTGTGTCTAGCTATGCATCCTCCAGTGATCACAATAGCCTTATGCTGCTGCATTTTCTGAAGAACAACCTTAAAAATGTGCTCATCAGCAGCTTTGAAGACTTTCTCCAAGACGTCTTTGAATTCAAGCCCAACAACAATATCAATCTCGAGAAGATATGCCGGGACGACACGACTTGTAGCCTTTTCCGAATTTTCCTATCTTCTCTGACCAAGCCAGAATGCAACCGATTTGAGCCCTTTACCAACTTGGCCAACCACATGTCTTCGTTGATTGCCGTTGAAATGCACAGGGAATGCTCAATCTTTGCATGGCCCCATGACGCAGTTTCTGTGCGCAACTCATCAGGCGTGACAAGATATCCAGATGTTGTTTTCGCCTCAAAATCACCAACATTGCAGGGCAATCCATTGGACTGGTCCGATGTCAAATTGGTGTTGAAATTCAAGGCAAAGTTTGGTGGTATACAGTCATCCGAGCTGTCAATACAGCAAAGTAATATCCCTTCTACTCCCTCCAGAGTGTCAACAAGCGACAATGCACCCAGCAAATCCCCACGGACTCGGGCTTCCAAGATCAGTTTGGCCGCACTCCAATTGGCAGCATATGCACTCAAATCCTTCATCCATGGACCGTATTGCAGTCACGTTGTCCACGGAACAATCCAGGAATCCATGCTGGAACTGTGGTATTATGATCGTGTTGGGGCTGTGAGGTCCAGTGGAGTTGATTTTTCGAAGAATCTGGTATTGTTGGCCCAATTTCTCATGGCTATTGGACACCTGTCCGAAGCAAGCTGGGGTCTTCATCCGAGGATTACTTATCCGCAATTGACGCCCCTTTCGCGATCGCTCCGCGCCCATCCCAAATTGCCGACCCCTGACGACGAGGGCTCTTCCCTTGACATCAAGTCCAAGGGCTCTGCGCATGATTCCCGCGATCAGTCTGGACCAGAATCTCAGCCCGGTCATCCCTTCGATGGGGCTACGATCACCGTCCAAGATCGAACATTTGTTCTCAGTGATTGTGTTTCTCAGCAGTATTCCTTGGTTCGCCGGGGTACTTGTGTTATAGAGGCTGATGGTGGTACTGTCGTCATCAAACTTAGCTGGCCAGAGAAAACCAGGACGCTGGAATATGAATTCCTCAAGCGAGCTTACACGAGCACCATGGAATACGACAATGGAAAATATGCACGTATGAAAAACCACCTGCCGGTTCTGGAGGTGAAGGAGGACTTTGGTGAATGGGGTCCGTGGAGCCGTATCCTTGCATGGAGATCCGCACTGGACCCTTCAGGAGCAGGATCGCGGATTCTGAGGGTTACTGTCTACCAAAAGCTGCTCCCTATGACCGAGATCAGGGCTGCTGATGATCTCATGAGCGTGATGTGAGATATAGCTCTATGTGAGTATCCGTGTTATACAATGCCTTACTGGGTGATTGCTAAGGGATGATTTTTTTTAGGCCATCGTTGGCTCTATCGAGTGATGGGCATTCTTCACGGCGACATCAACATGAATAACATTATGATTTGCCGCGACGGTGCCAAGGTTGTCAGCATCCTGATCGACTATGATCTGGCAATTGATATCAACAAGCCATTGAGCACGAGCTTGGAATGAATTGGTGTTCATCGTTTTATGGCCATTGATCTTATGAAGGGCAGCCTGATACCTCATCATGTGAGGCACGACATGGAAGCAATGTATTGGGTACTAGTGTGGTTTACCTTCCAGTATGAAGATGGAAAGGAAATATCTGCTACTCAGAGACCCTTGGAGAAATGGGTTACCAGCCCGTACCTCGATGACGTGAAGAATTCATTCCTGCACACCATTGAAGGACATCCGACTCCACCTTTCTCTAGCCTCGATATATCATGGATCATTCCTTTGAGCAAGCTATTCTCCCAAGGGCATGGGCAGCTGACATCTTATAATCGATATGTCCATCTGGGTGAATCCCCTGTCTTCCCCCCTGATGCGGTCTTCTCTCACGATAGCTCTATGTGGACTGCTTTTTGGAACGTATTAAACCCCGATAAACATGTTGACTTTGACAATGTCTGTAACAGTGCACGGTTGGGATTTTTATCTTACCAGGGACATAGCAGTTTGTGACCTTTGGGTATCTCTCAACTCACACCATTTTGTATTTATGCCGTACCGTCAACCATCCTGTGGGCTTCAGGATATAGGTGCAAGAACTCAGGAAGTGTACTAATGAGGCATGATGTTGTATTAGGGACGGTGAGGTCATGACTGCTGTAACATGCTGTATGATCTCAACCATAGGGTGCCTCGAACGAGCCATGCCCAGCACAAGGACTTGTAAATATGATGTCAGCCAATGGAGGTAGACAATTGATAAGAGATTTTAACTCCATTGGTGGGGCTGATTCGCTTGGAATATGCGGCCATCCTCAAATATGCTCTGCTACTTATTGTGACTGAACACTGGGAAAAATTCTATCAAGGTTTCTGGAAGCTGTAAGATTACATCTGGCGGGGAACAAGCGTGTGATATTGTGGTGAAGGAGGGGAGACTTGGTCATAATGAAGAAAATGTCACACTTTGGGTACCGATTACCGCACGTTGGCCAAGACGCGAAATACATTGAATATGAATAGAATGGGTAAGCACTAAATATCGTCGCTGAGACCGATCGCTTAGGTGCCACCCATAGTTTCTGACAAGTTCTAGTGAACGTGGATTCATTATATAAGCGTCCTTCACAGACAACAATGAGAAAACTTCTAGCTTAATGCTCAAGCGGAGAGAGGGCAGGCTAAAGGGAATCTCTGATAGCATTTGAGTATACTAACCAGTTTTATAGCTTACAGGATAGGTGTTAGGGCTTGTTCATAGTATGAGGAAGTGATTACATAACCAATGTCGAGTACAAAGGAGTAACCCCTAATATGATTGACGAGGGAGTTCGTGGTGTGGCGATTACATAAGGTCATGAAGGACAAGCATGCAGGAGAAGCAGTGGGGAGGACTGATTTCTCGATGAGACTTAATATGAGGGTATGAGAAGGATGATGAGGAGAAGGTCAACTATTGACATATATTCTTGATTGTATAAAGAGGTGAGGATACAGGAGGTAGACTTATATACTAAGGATTGAGGAGGAATTACTAAGGTAATTATTAAGAAGGGTGGGGGTGACTACATAGCGGAATACTTGGCGTGAGGATGTGTGGTCACGTGATGAGGTTACATGTATGACTCGTAACAGTCTTCTTCTTTGAGGTTATGACATCAACCTCAATTTTTGTGGGGTAGGCAATATTCGACAGGTGGCGTTCACACATCTCCTTGACAGCAAACATGGGGAGAGGTGCATACTGCAAGTTATGAACATGCCGGACAAGGTCTGGGGCAGCATACTCCCCACTAGCCAGCAAGGCATCAAAACTCCAGCCTGGTTGGATCACTGCCTCACTTGAAGTTAGGACAGTGCTCCCAACTTCAGTGGTGCTCTGTTTAGCAGTACTGGACTTGCCAGGAAGAGTTATGGAGGGTGGAGAGGATGGCTGATTGTCAGGTGCATGAGTTAACCCTTTGGCGAGATCCCAATCAGCAAGCGAATCATTAACGGCATTGTTGACCTCCATCTCGGACATCACTTGATTGAGGTGGATGTTCCTAGCTGTGACAAGCCGAGTGAACATCTCGCGCGCCTCATTCCGGCTGCCAACATTCGCATTGTTCTGAGGTTGAACTGTCGGCTCTGAGATACCGGCAGGACTTGCCCCGGCTACATCAAGACCTCCTCCTTCACCAGACACTGTAGAAGTCAATGGGCTTGTAACAGGGTTAAGAATGCCAGGAGAAACCATGCTTAGGATGATAGGATTCTTGCTTGAGCGGTTTGAGTCTCAGAAGTTGAAGCGGAGAAGTGTGACTCAAACCACTCACTTATCTAACTGTGAGTCTGATACTCGTGCCTCGTTCTCAGACTCCGGCATAACAGTAGGAGAGAAAATACATGTGGTACAAAGGGGGAAAAAAAGGTACCAAATGATGAGAAACATAGGGGTAGGGAAAACTAGTGTGAGGTTACGGATGAGAATGGTATTTCCCCTGGATGACTAAGCGGATGTGAGTGAATTCGATAGACCGGAGAGCCCTAGTTGCTCAGGTGAATTAGCAGGAAGGATATATTATTAGAGTCCTTAGATCTGTAGGCGAGCTCAAGCTTGCCCTTTTATACTGTGTACAGGATATTAAAGAAACTACATGAGAATAGTAGAATGTTCGGGTACTATACTACTGGCATCAACAAGAAGGACATAGAATGTTCTCTTAGGTATATTATTACCATAAGAGGGTGGTAGGGGAGTCGCGCTTGATACGGTGTTAAGTCCAAATAGGGGGTATTGCCACTTCGGGCTGATTATATAATTAACCTTTTATTTTATTCCAACAAAAACAGCAAGGGAGGCAAGCATAGGGAGCCCGTCGTGGTTTTAGGGGATGCCCACGAGTGGTCCTCCAAATACTGTAGGCGCACTTGCTTCCGTACAGATAGGGGTTAGTTCCATCCGATCCGTATTCCAACATTGACATCAACAAGCCATCCAGCACGAGCTTGGAACAAATTGGTGTATCATCTTATGGCCATCGATCTCATCGAAGGCACTCTCATGCCTCATCATGCAGGGCGTGACGTGGAATCCAAGTTCTGGGTACTCGTCTGTTCCACCTTCCGGCACGAAGATGGAAAGGAGATTCTGGCTCCAAGACCGCTGGAGGATTGGATTAGCGATGCTAGGCTCGATCGTTCCAAGCATTCCTTCTTCAATAAGATTCAAGGGTTCCCGACTGTGCCTTTCGCTGACCTCGAGGAACCGTATATCATTCCTTTGAACCGGCTGTTCTCCATGGCACACTCGGACCTTGGAATATATGCTTGAATGAGAGTTCAGCGAGGGAAGACGCAGTACGCGGGCCGTGCCAGTTAAGCGCTAGAAATCCTCCTGCCTTTCCCGAGGCGTCAGCCGCAATGCAACTACTTTCGAAAACATAAACAGATGTGTCCCCAAGCTATTCCATAATGAAAAACAAAAGTGTTGAGAGCCAGGTCATTTTACTGAGATCAATGGAATACACCATTTGGATGACGGCTTAAGTAGTACGCTATAGAAGTCCCAACAATCCTGCCCCTGTATACAACCTCAAACGTCGGAAATATCCCCAAAGACAGCTCACCCGCCTTATAATTGCGGTCGAGTGAGTCGGCATCGGTGTGGTTGGTCGTAGCCAAGTCACAGATTGTCACGCAGCACCGGATGCAAGTGTTCTTCCGCCGACCACGTCTTTCGACAAATATCCATGCCCTTCAGCAATAATGTGTCTAGCTATGTATCCTCCAGTGATCATAATGGCCTTAAGCTGCAGTCTTTTCTCAAGAACAACCTCGAAAATGTGCTCATCAGCAGCTTTGAAGACTTTCTCCAAGACGTCTTTGAATTCAAGCCCAACAACAATATCAATCTCGAGAAGATATGCCGGGACGACACGACTTGTAGCCTTTTCCGAACTTTCCTATCTTCTCTGACTAAGCCAGAATGCGACCGATTTGAGCCCTTTACCAACTTGCCAACCACATGTGTCTTCGTTGATTGCCGTTGAAATGCACAGGGAATGCTCAATCTTTGCGCGACCCCATGACACAGTTGCTGTGCGCAACTCATCAAGCACAACAAGATATCCAGACGTTGTTTTCGCCTCAAAATCACAAAATTTGGAAGACAATCCGTTGGACTGGTCCGATGTCAAATTGGTGTTGGAATTCAAGGCAAAGTTTGGTGGTCTACAGTCATCCGAGCGTCAATACAGAAAAGTAATACCCCTTCTACTCCCTCCAGAGTGTCAACAAGCGACAATGCGCCCAACAAATCCCCACGGACTCGGGCTTCCAAGATCAGTTCGGCCGTGCTCCAATTGGCAGCGTATGCGCTCGAATCCTTCATCCACGGACCGTATCGCAGTCACGTTGTCCACGGAACAATCCAGGAATCCACGCTGGAACTGTGGTATTACGATCGTGTTGGGGCCATGAGGTCCAGTGGAGTCAATTTTTCGGAAGAATCTGGTATTGTTGGCCCAATTTCTCATGGCTATTTTACACCTGTCCGAAGCAAGCTGGGGTCTTCATCCGAGATTACTTATCCCCAATTGACGCCCCTTTCACGATCGCTCTGCCCTCATTTCAAATTGCCGACCCCTGACGACGAGGGCTCTTCCCTTGACATCAAGTCCAACGGCTCTGTGCACGATTCCAGCTATCAGTTGACACCAGAATCTCGGCCCAGTCCTGCTCATCCCTTCAACGGGGCTACGATCACCGTCCAAAATCGAACATTTGTTCTCGGCGATTATGTTTCCCGCCAGTATTCTTTGGTTGGCCGGGGAACTTGTGTTATAGAGGCTGATGGTGGTACTGTCGTCGTCAAACTTAGCTGGCCAGAGAAAACCAGGACGCCGGAATACGAATTTCTCGAGCGAGCTTACACGAGCGCCATGGAATACGACAACGGGAAATATGCACGGTATGAAAAACCACCTGCCAGTTCTGGAGGCGAAGGAGGACTTTGGTGAATGGGGTCCGCGGAGCCGTATCCTTGCACGGAAATCCACATCGGCCTCTTCAGGAGCGGGATCACGGATTCTGAGGGTTACTGTCTACCAAAAGCTGCTCCCTATGACCGAGATCCGGACTGCCGATGATCTCATGAGCGTGATGCGAGATATAGCTCTATGTGAGTATCTGTGTTATACAATGCCTTACTTGGTGATTGCTAAGGGATGATTTTTTTAGGCTATCGTTGGCTCTATCGAGTCATGGGCATTCTTCACGGCGACATCAACATGAATAATATTATGATCCGCCGCGACGGAGTCAAGGTCGTCGGCGTCCTGATTGACTATGATCTGGCGATTGATATCAACAAGCCATCGAGCACGAGCTTGGAACGAATTGGTGTTCGTCGTTTTATGGCCATTGATCTTATGAAGGGCAGCCTGATACCTCATCATGCGAGGCACGACATGGAAGCAATGTATTGGGTACTAGTGTGGTTTACCTTCCGGTATGAAGATGGAGAGGAGATACGCGCTACTCGGAGACCCTTGAGAAATGGGTTACCAGCCCGAACGATATGAAGAGTTCATTCCTGCGCGGAGATTGAAGGACGTCCGACTCCACCTTTCTCTAGCCTCTATAAATCATGGATCCTTCCTTGGAACCGGCTATTCTGCAGAGGGCACAATGAGCTGGGGGATTATAATAATGAGTGCAGTCATGACCCCAGAAAAAAGATCAAAGGAAGCTATCTGACGAAATTGTCTTCCCTTCTGATGCAGTCTTCTTCATGATACCTCTATGTGGATTACTTTTTGGAACGTGTTAAGCCCCGATAAGCACTTTGACTTTGACGACGTCAGTAGCAGCGCACGGTGGGGATTTTTACCTCACCGGGACATAGCAGTTTGTAACACCTATTCCGAATCGCTCAACTCGCACTATTCTGTGTTTATGCTATGCTGTATTGTCAACCGTCCTGCAGGCTTCAGGAGGATACAAGTGCAAGAACTCAGGAAGTGTACTAATGAGACAAGATGTTGTATTAGGGACGGTGAGGTCATGACTGCTGTAACATGCAGTACGGTCTCAACCATAGGGGCGCTCGAACGAGCCATGCCCGGCACAAGGACTCGTAAATATGATGTCGACCAATGGAGATAGACAATTGATAAGAGATGTGACGCCATTGGTAGGGCTGATTCGCTTGGAATATGCGGCCGTCCTCAAATATGCTCTTCTACTTATTGCGACCGAACAGTGGGAAAACTCTGTCAAGGTTTCTGGAAGCCGTCAGATTACATCTGGCGGGGAACCAGCGCGAGTGATATCGTAGCGAAGGAGGATGGTCATAATGAAGAAAATGTCACACTTTGGGTACCGATTACCGCACGTTGGCCAAGACGCGGAATACATTGAATATGAATACAGTAGAATGGCTAAGCACCAAATATCGTCGCTGGACCGATCGCTTGGGCGCCACCCATAGTTTCTGATAAGTTCTTCGCGTCTTCTACCAAAAGCTGCATCCCTCTGACCGAGATCCGGGCTGCTGATGATCTCATGAGCGTGATGCAACATATAGCTTTATGTGAGTATCTCTGTTATGCGATGCGTTGCTGGATGATTGCTAAGCGATAATTTCCTAGCTCTATCGAGTCATGGGCATGCTTCACGGCGACATCAACATGAATGACATTATGTTTCGCCGCAACGGTGCCAACGTCATTGGTGTTCTGAACCGCTATGATTTGGCCATTGACATCAACAAGCCATCCAGTACGAGCTTGGAACAAATCGGTGTTCGTCATCTTATGCCGTCGATCTCATCGAGGGCATTCTCATGCCCATCATGCATGACATGCGATCCGTGTTTTGGGTACTCGTCTGCTTCACCTTCCGACACCAAGACGGAAAGGAGATTCTGTCCCCAAGACCGCTGGAGGATTGGATTAGCGACGCTAGGCTCGATCGTTCCAAGCATTCCTTCTCCAGTAAGATTCAAGGGCTCCCGACTGCACCTTTCGCTGGCCTCGAGGAAGCGTATATCGCTCCTTTGAACCGGCTGTTCTTCGAGGCGCACTCGGCCCTGGGGATCTATGATCTTTCTGTGGCCAGGTGGAATAAATACAATCATGGCGCTGGATCAAAGCCGGCTAACGAACCCACCTTCGCCCGTGACGCAGTCTCCTATGATGATAGGTCTATGTGGATTGCTTTCTGGAAAGTATTGTGCCCCACGGACCCCATTGAGTTTGATGACATCTGTAACAGCACACGGTTGGGATTTTTACCTCCCGGGGCTGAACATAGCAATTTGTGACCCTTTTCCGAACCTCTTAACTCAGACCAGTCTGTATTTATGCTGTATTGTCATCCGTCTTGCGTTACAAGTGCGCGATACAGGCACAGGGACCCAGGAGGTCTACTGCTATGATGAGATAAGATATCATATTAGGAATTGTAAGGCCTTAAGAGGTGTCATGACAGGGAACATATTTTTTGTCCAAAGCGGAAGCTTAGATAGGCAACTTCTCACCCCAGAAACAATGTCCTTGACTCCACGGGGGATCCAATATTCCTTGTTAGAGTAATACCACTCTCTCAATGAGTGCCAGCCCAAAATAGTTAGCGAGCGAACACCAATACTCACAGAATTATTGCCCCCAAATTTAATTCAAGATGAGTGGCGGAGTTTCCCGCAGCAGAGTCCAAACTCTACATCCATGTTCGGCTCACTCTTTAAGTGCGTATCTATTCTGTAGTAACCATGAGCAAGAACTTATGAAATGAATTGCTAGTGGGCCTGCCGGTCATCATGCTCCCAACTTTCATTCCGTCGTGAAACCTGACATTGTCCCGACTGAACTTTTCGGCGAGCTTGAGCCTAAGGATATCGAATGGACGATCGGTAGTGGCTTCATTGCTGAAACGCAGACATGGTACCATAGTCTCAAGGACGGCACTTTTCTCCTGTGTCAGATCATCCACTCATCTGTTGGGTAAGCTTCAATCTACTTTGTCATCCCACCGTCATAAATATTTGATTTACAGAATGTGGTATCCAACCATCCAATTTACTTGCAAGATCGTTGATCCCAAATCTCAAGAAAAGACTTGGAAGTCTCTCAACGTTACAAACTTCGCCACCCCCCCTCCTCCCAATTCTTTGAGAACCTTCGACAAGAGATCCTCTAAATCCGATCAATTCACCGTGTTGCACAAGGAAACCCCCTCTGACGCTCAGTATTCCGAATCCTATGATATTTCAGCCAATCTTGGGATGATCTCCAGATCTTTCTTACAGTATCACGTCCCAAAGGTGTCCCTGGGTTCAAGCTCGGGCGGGGCCCTCGCGGAGGTTTTTCCTACTTTGGAAAGGACATTGAGCATCCCGACGGCTACGTGGTTCATCGCTTCTGGCCCCGCACTCATTGCGCTGGCCACGTCATTCGCAAAGGGAAAGCCATAGAAGCTAATGGCACCGGAATGTTCGTCCACGCCATTCAGGGAATGAGACCCAACCTCGTTGCGGCACGATGGAATTTCGCCGATTTCCAAAGCGATGAGCTCGGTGGGACATCCGCTATTCAAATGGAATTTACGACTACCGACGCCCATGGACACAAGGGCTCGGGATCAGGCGGTGTGCGTGTGAACGTCGGGTGTGTCGTCATTGCGGAGAAGCTCGTAGCTGTCACAGGCGAAACCATTTGGTCAGACCAGCCGGTGACTGAGGATGCGACTGTTAAGTCTCGCGCAGTGCATCTGCAACCCGAGTATGATCCCGACACGGAATACAAGGTGCCCGCTAACCTCCGCTTCGAGTGGGCCGGCCCTTCAGTTTCAAGCATCGCGAAAGGCGATGTGAAAGCCGTGTTGGATGTAGATGTCGGTGGGCGTGCGGCCCCCAAGGGACTAGTAGAGAAGGTGGACGTCCTGGCTGAAATCCCTTTCGTTCTCAAAGCGTTCGTGAACTACGTTGCTGGCACGAAACCTTATGTCTATCAGGTGAGTTCTTTGACTATACTAGGCATATCGTGGTCCTAATGTGTCTCCGTCCCTAGTGGCTCAATCCGACCTCTTTGGTAGTCACTGCGCCTGCGGCCCTCATCGATGGCACAGGCGAAGGCGAGAAGACCATTAGTATTCCTGGAGTCCTATTCAACGAAGCTACTTTCATTTCATAAATGGTCCCCCATTGGTTTGTAAACCATACATAATTTGTCCATACGCAATGCCCTACCCGATACAATAACAGAGGAGAAAAAACACCCAGGTATGAGCAATATCGAAAGCGTAATTCCCAGGTATCAGAGAAGTTTGGATAAGAATTGAAATGAGGACGCGTAAAATCGCCCTCAATGCCGCCCGTCAGTGGAAATCCCCTTCGTCGTGGAGCTCCCATTGACATAGCCTACAACACCGTTAGATACTACCAGTCCACCCAAAGAAACAGCACTAACATACGTTCAGCCCAGGCAAACTTCACTCCCCTTCGAGGAATGGTTTGCTTTGTGTCGTCACTACTGATTAGGGACGCTCCACCTTGGATCTCGAGCCAAGCACATTCTGCCTTGCTTGAGCCCATCGATCTAATTCGTCCTTTAATCTGCGCACGCGCTCCGATCCTATTGGATGGCTATCAAGGTCCCCGTCATAATTCGCATGTGGGTTCCAGAAGGATGATGAAGAATCATGAAGTTTAGCAGGTGAAGCAGATTGGAGGTCCGCGTCCAGAGCCTCATTGTCATCCAAACGACTCTCCCAAAATTCAACGGCGCGATGTGGGCTAAAACCCGCTAGTGACATTAGCCGTACACTGATGAGGTCGGCTTCTAGTTCGAGCTGGCGCGAGGTGCACGATTCGGTTTTTGAAGAAACTTTACCCATACCGATTTTGGAGACATCGGCGAGGGCATCGCCTACAAAGGGTCCGAAAAGGAAGGTGATAGGGAATAAAATCACCCTCGCGAAATCGACCACCATCCCTGACAGAGTAGGAACTAGGATCGATCCAGAAGATAGAGTTTCAAGGTGATGGGAGAGAACGAGATGGGCAAGTTCGTGAGCTAACAAAGTCGCAAGGGCTGACGTTTGTTCATCAGTCGGACTCGTCACGCTACGAGAGGGCTCCGAGGGCTGTCGGCCAAGGCCGAAGACGAGAGGCGAAAAATGAAGGCGAAGGATTTCTTCGGGTTAGAGGACACCTGAGGTGCACCGTATTTCCGGAGAACGTCGTCCAGGAAGCCAGTATACAACACCAAGCCACCCGCACCATTGGCCCCAAAACCATAGGAGAAAGCATTGCGCTCGGGATTTTCCACAATCAAAAGGGAGTATGGAGGCCCTAGCAAGGTGTATGGAGCCACATTATGGGAGTGCCTATTTGTGGACTGGGCCTCAGAATAATCACCCGAAGGCGGTATAGAATGTATAAGTTGGGAAGCGCGTGGTCGTGGAACCAAAGGATAGCGTGAGGGCGGTGGCAATAACACCCCACTATCATTTTGTCTGTTATATATATCACGGTACTGTTCCCCCTCATGAATAAGGTGGACGGCAGCTTCAAGACGGCGTAAGGTCTGGTCAACCCAGTTCCACCGCCAGTCCGTCCGAGGCATGAGAACTGGAGGGGTCTTCTGGTCCTCTGATTGGGAAGTCAGAATGTCACACACAGCAGAGTACCATCCGTTCCCAGAGAGTTCATTCGAGATGGTCTCTTCTTCTGTGGGAGAAAGAAGTATGACACGCCACCTGTATTTATCAATATCTGTAAGTGATCTCCCTAGTGGAAAAAAACCGAGGTCTACGGCATGGATACCAACCTGCCCGTAATAGGAGTACGTTCCATGCTGGCAACGAACGTCAGTACGAGAAGGACAGTAGGAAGGGCAATCATGGCTGTCATCCAACGGTTCAATTTGGATAACCTCAGTAAGACGTCGGTTCGTCTTTCAGAATAGGCGTCATCAACGCCTGGGCGCCGCATCGCTCTGCGCAACCACCTGGTCATCTGCCAGGCGAGGATGAGGACGAACTACGTGAGGAAGAATCCAATTCATGCGTACTTTCATCTTCTTAACCAAAAAGACAGGTAACAAAGAGAGAGATATTCGAGAAACTAAAGGTGTCGTGAATTTTGGATGGATATCAGAGTCAGTAGCGAAGTAATCTTCGATTCCAATTCTCACCCATTTTCGTAACGCCGAGAGCACTGGACGACTTCAGCAGACCCAGCAAGAATGCCGGACTCACTTCATTCTTGGGAGAAGCATGGAAGGCTCGCACATTCGCGAGGAGGAATAGCTCGCGACCACTATATGGTGTAATTAGTCTTGTGGGCGGTCGACTGTGCATCGGGCGGAGTGGAAATGAACGCGGCACTTTGGGAAACAATTGAAGTGTGGGACGAGAAGCCAGAAGATTCCCTGGAGGGAAATGGCAGAATCCCTGTCCATTCTTGGCCAGTGGCATGAGATGCTGAGATGCGCAGTATGTGCGCTTATGACCAAGTAAATTAATGCACGGCATAGGAGGACGAGGAATAATATTTGATCCAGAAGTACATAGACCACGGATTGGTCTGATCAAAGAGGCATTAGTGGCGCGCTGCATGCGCTGGATGAATGTGCTGGATGACGAGGAGCTGTGTTTCGAAATACGAGGTAGAATCTGAATTAGAACTTGATCGATTATCGAAGACGTCCAGCCGCCCAACTTGTCTCGTGTGAGTCAGCTCAATTCTTGACCCACCTCGAGGATACGTAAGTGAGGCGCAGTTTTATCACTGCTCGTTGCTGAGGAGAATGCCGAAGGCGGCTGTCTTACGTAATCATGCAACTGTAATGTAGTCAGACCTTCACAGTTCGGAAGCACCGTAGCATGGCTATGGAGCCCTATCAACAGCAGTTATTACGTGGGGATTAATCACCTTCACTGTGTCATGACCCATATTACTGGAAAGCAGAGTCAAGTAATGTATAGGAGACTCAGCAATTCCAACGGAATTGGTCCGCGACGATCCGCCTTTCACCCATGCCACTCAGATTAGAAATTACCCTTGGAATTCTACATATGCACCACGACATAATAGTATGGGTGATCAAGAATTTCATCCCATCTCCACATCAGGCCCCGTCTCGTCATCATCTTCCCAATCTTCCTCAGCACTATCAACTACCTCATCCCCATTATCTGGCGACGATCGGAATCCAGCGGTTTCCAAGCTCTTGATGAGTACTTCGACGTGGTCAATCAACTCTTGGTCATCATGCCCGCCCTGGCGATAAAACTATGCAATATTCAGCTCATCGTTGGAATACATATGCAGGGATAACTTACTGTCCGGCAAGCTTCCAAGCAGTCGCGCGCAATCTTGGGCAAGCTCCGCCCAACCAAGGCCTTCAACGTTCTCGCCAGTTTCCTTAACTTGCTCTCCCATGAGGAAAAAACACCACCCTTGAAGATACCATGCATCTATCTCTTCGTCATCCGATGCAAGGATACTTTGAATAAGAGACAAGGCTTGAGAGAAAAGCGAGAGCTCAAGGAACCGTCGCGTTAACGAGAGACGAGTTGGAAGTGGAGGTATTCGTGGATCATCTGCCGTATGAGATCAACCCGTTTTTAGGAATCCCAGAAGAAAATTAATTGCATTATTGAGTACCTGGCTCGAGTTCCTTCAATACTTTCCACGCCTTTTCGAGTGCTTGTCGCGCTTCATCGGGCCTGCTTTGTGACATTCGTACAGAGCCTAAACATTCGAGCGCCTCGACATTCCCTGGATCTGAGTTTATCGCAAGCGTCACGAGTGCATCGCAAGTCTGCTCCGCGTCTGGTTCATAACTGCACCCAGGTAAGCCAAGAGAAAACTTTTAAAAATTGGGTAACGCACGCACCAAAGATCAGATGACATCCAAATTTCGACCATTGCGACAAGGGCACTGATCACGGTTCGCCTCAAGGCAGCATCAGAATTACGGTCCGCATCGTCCAATTCAGAAGGCTCTATTCGTTCTTTCCCTTTTATGAGGAGTAATAACAGATCCACCGCCGCTTGATATTGCGAGAGTGCATGGCGCGGATCGGAGTCTGTGAGCTGTGCAAGATAAAGATACGCGGAGTAGGAAGGTGGTGACGGAGCTGTCTGAGATGGCGGAACTAACGATGTGAAGAGCTTGTGTTTTGCCCTAGTGAGTTGCTAGAATGCTAAGCCCGATCAACCAGGGACGTACCGTACGCGCATCATCCACATTCCCTTCTTCTATTTCTATTATTCCAAGCATTTCTCGAGCTTCAACATGGTTTGGCTCGATTTCGAGTATCCGCTGGATGAATCTTCGAGCTAATTCATAGTTCATCTCCCCCATGAGTGACTGAGCCTTATTGACCAACGCCGGAGTTGGCAGTGGCTGGGGGACATTCTTCTTTGACTTCGACGGCGATGCATTTGCACGAAAGCCTTTCGACGCGACGATTGTCTTCGTCCGTCCCATCCTTGGGTTTTTTGGAATTCAATCGGGAGTTGCCCTTTTCCATGCCCCCAATTCCTCCGCCAAGTCCCTTCCACATTGGGCGCTCGCACTCTACGCAAGTCAATGCACTTCATTTTTCCAGAGACAATGAAAGGTTATATTCTGGTGATGGTGGCGGCCTTATAGCCTGCACTCTGACGCGGACGTTTCGTGCAATTGCTGTCTGGGCCGCCCACAATGACACTATTCTGACAATCAACGAACTGGACGGAAATATCATAACGTATGCATACAAGCATTGGAATTTTCCTCTTATTCATTGTCTTCCTTCAGCCACGCGCGAGACAATAAACTGCATGTATGGTCTCCAATCTCGAGGCTTGCCACCATCACAGAAACGGCTGCATCTTCAAGTCAATCGATCCCTAGCCTTTTATACTCCATGGACGTGAATGCCCTGAACTTCTGTAGATTTTCCCTTTTGCCGCTTCCGCCACCTCTTCGTCGAGAAAGTATGGATGCACTAATTGCTGTGCCAAATCTTGTAAATTCCGCACTAGTGAGCTAGATAATCGGTTGCGGCGGCTTTATCGTGGCTTATTCTATATACCCCTTCAAGTGCGATGTTTGGTCACTTCCTGGCCGTGAGCGAATACACGCCGCAATCGGAAAATCTCAGTCGTCGAGCACACCCGTCATTAATGATGGAAGAGACGCATCTGGTAATCGAATTGCTACGGACACTAGTTCCAAATCTTAGCGATCGATTATAGGGATCGTAATGGCCCATCATCTGTATCAATCTTCTGTCCCAGGCTTAACAGACCTTCAGCTACGTCTTCTTGCTGCATTTGAAGATGGTCATGTGGCACTATTCGCTCGTACGGACATTTCCGCTCCAGAAGTGTTGAAGGCATGGGCTGGGATACACTTTGGTCAATAAAAGTGCACGTCGAATCTGGTTCGTTTGCATATCGTGACATCACGTTGAACGCTGACACGCCCGCTCCTCGAAGTAATGGGAATGTCAGTCTCCAATGATGCGACATTTGCGCTCACTGTATCTGCCGATCATCTAATAGGCAAAATCCTCCTCACAGTGCGCTCTAACTCCAGTCAATCATCCGACCATGCGTTCCTGATGTGACTATAGGACACGTTGGCTGAAGGTGTAGATCGTATCGCTGTCCATCGAACGAAGCACGTGGGAAACTCGGCTGTCATGCTTCGTTCTGATGCACGAATGTGCGCAGTTGCCGGCTGGGATGGGAAGTACGTTGCTCCGCCCGTATCCTGGCTTTCTGTTGAAATTAATTTGGGTTGCAATCAAGAGTACGATTGTATAGCACTAAATCGTTCAAAACCCTCGGCACACTCAAGTATCATGGTCAGTCTGTTTATGCAGTGACCTTCGCACGTGGGATGCATACCCTTAGGCAGCCCTCGCAACCCTCCCTCGGAAGCAGCGATGCTGCGGATGGACCACTCACGGGGACTGATAATGAAGAAGACGACGGGTGGGAACAAGAGGACTCGGAGAAAAGATGCAGATGGCTCGTCAGTGCTGGAAAAGAAGGTCGTGTTGCATTTTGGTTGCTTGATACATTCGAAAAGGGGTGACAGAAATCCTGTAATGCCCTACTCTCTTACCTCGTTGGTTTGATTAATCGTGATACATTATTGCAAATGCTGTGTGATCAACGAAAGGCGGACTGTATTGTAAGGACGGCGCCAAACGGCACAGGGGGCTACCACAGCTTGGAGGCCAATATTACTGTCGACATGAGTTCCTGTACACTCATATCCACTATAATCGCCTTCGCTCGGTCGCACGTCTCAGTCTTTCGGTCACAATGAAGCCTCATCACGAATCTACATAAGTATAGATAGCTAAACGACACTTCTTTATCGAGTTGCTCAAAATAGTGCGGTATACTTCCAACCTCTTGAATGGCCTCAGTGAAATCATTGACACGTGCCTTCTTCTAGTCTCCATTTCCATCCATTGTCATTTCCAAAACTCTATGGTTCCCGTATGCATCCCAAATTTTCCAGAGCGAAGTGAATTAAGCGAAATTGTGCATGCTCATAGGCGAGTGTGCACACTCATTTATTTTTGCCTATCATTGTGATTGCTCGCATAATGTGATAAACAGATCTACGAACGCACATGGAGAATATTTAGGTTGGGATTTGATACTTTGGTGCCACAATTCAATAGATTCGATGATCTTGGTATGTTTCCTGCACTGATCCCTTGAAGAGATAGGAAATCAAATGGGGGGGCTTTTCCTACCCGGACGGTCCTGTTTCGCTAGAGTCGGTTTTAAAGTCGACGCCTTCTCTGGTGGCTTGCTGGTGGTATATCAATTACATAACACAAAGCAAGGTCCCTTATCTTATCAGTCCATGCCATATGTTCTCTGTGCGACCCTTACGCCGAAAGTGAAAGGAAATTAGGTGTAGCATGGTGATTGTGAGTTTAAAGCCCTTCACATGATTTGTTAACGACAAGCTCGGATTGATTTGGTGGAGTCTGTGCATCTCGCCGTCTATTACAAGGGCATAATCACACGCATTGCAATGCCTGAAATTCCATCCATTTTTTGCTCTGCTATTCCGATGATGCGAAAAGCAGGTGGCATGTCAATGATTTCATTTCCCCCAAGGATATGTGAAGCAATTTACGAGTGTCCAGGCTTTGGATCGGGGGCGATCTATTCTGTATTTAGGAGACAGGTTCTAATGGGCCCGCTTGATTGGTTCCGCCATCCACTCCCAATATGCGAAGGCAGAGATGTGTAAGCCTCAGGGTGGAAACGCTTCACATACAAGTTACTCTACGTTAAATTTTCCATTCCTTTCCAGGGTGCTTGCACTAGTACAAGATACAAAGAGAAGCGTCGTGTAGTGTGTTTAGAAGCAATCTGCAGATTCGGATCTACCCGAAATGGACTCCCATTGGAACTACAACTTCCCAGATGGCCTCTCTATACAAGCTTTTGCGTCCCCTTCTGCCGCAAGAGATGATAACGAGACGCTAGCGCAAAACATTGAGGATTATGGGATAGCTGGAAGGATATGGTAATACATTGGTACTGTTAGCTGGCGAGGGGTTGAAAAGTTTAGTTCACACGTTCTTATAGGGAAGCAGCGTATGATCTACAACAGTACTTCCGCCCTCCAGACTATCTCGAGATGGATCCGCCATGCTCCTTCTGCTCTGTGACGTCTGGAGAACGAAAAACTGTCATCGAACTGGGATCCGTGAGCCTTATCGATCTTCGAGGTAGCGGACACGAACACCCTGATCACTATTAGTTAGGGGACGGGCGTTGGGGGACTTTCTGCGGCCAGGGTATTGCAACCAGAAGATCTTTTGGTCTTAACAGATCTGGCGGCAGTGTTGCCTTTGCTAGAAATTAATCTTCGTCGGGACATGGCACGAAGGGCTGAGGCAGAGAAATCTGCCGGAGAGGTATGGATCCGGGCGTTGCCATGGGGTGATACTCACGTTGCGGAGGCTGTACGCTTGGAGCTGAGGGAATGTGGTCGAAATGTCACACAAATATTATGCAGTGACCTGGTATGGCTAGACGCACATCCAGGATATATGCTACTGAAGATCATTTAGGTGTATTTCCCCGCTCTCTTGGCACCTCTACTTCGCTCACTCATTGAGATCACATCCTGGTCTGCCGGTGTTGAAGTTATCATATCGTGTGAGTCTATAAGATTATGTCCCACGGTCAATGTAAATGTATTATGTCCCAGGCCGCTTACGTGACCCAATAAAGGAGACGCCATTTTGGTCGGCCTTTGGAGTCTGGTTCGAATTTACGCCCGTACTTGCTAAGGATCTACGGAAAGGCCCAGGGTCACGTTGGGTACGCTTTGGAGGGCAAGGCGAAACCTGGATATTCATTGCTAGACGGAGGCGGGACTCGCTATTGCGTAACATATTTGGATATACTGACAGCGAATTGTTGTCGTTGTGTGACTGTGCTTTCGAGATGTTGCTGCAGATGGATCTTGGGGAAGGTGTTTGTCTGACTAGACACGGTTTATGGGACACTAGGTCATTCTCTAGATACATGCTTATCGGCTGGGGCATCATCGACCGTACTCTTTCGTTGCATGGGGGTTTATTAAGCCCCAGATCACAAAATAATCATTCGGCACGCGGAAAAGTGTTGGGGTTAGGATTCAGTCAGCGGTGCGTATAGCTAGCACTTATTTCGCCCATCCAGGGCATTTTGAGTTATTATTCTGGTTGCGGAACACGAAATGAGTGCAGTAACGGAAAGGGTGATTTTGAATGGGAGGGAAGCCGGATCCAAAATTTCACTATTGGGGTTGGGGGAACTCTCACCTAAATAAAAAGCCAAGTAGCTCCAACCGCTCTCCATCCCCTTTCCCGCCTTCCACCATGAGCGTGAACCATGGCGAGGCGAGCACCGGCACGGACGCTGTATCAACACGTCCCCTCATTCTCCAAACAGGAGGAAATAGGGTGCGCTGCTCTCTGTTATCACTCGACTCCGTCTAAGCTGATTCTTATTCCAGATTTCCATCCCTGTGAGCACGGCTACGAACGTCTGGATAGCTGCGGAGGTCCTACGCGATGCTTTTCTCCACTCTGTCCAAGGGGAGGATCTCCCCGCTGACGATGATACTTCTGCACTTGCATACTTCGCAAAATTCCTCGCCTTCTTAGCAAGTAATCTTAATGCCTCTACCGCCCACACGACAGTGTTGCATTCTTCTTTGGTCCAATTTACCACTTTACACCTCTCCAATCTGGACGTGCATACTCTCGTCGCGTCCTTAGACCCTGACACGCGCAAGCAAATTCTTAGCGGGTACTTTGCAGCGCTCGCAGCACTCGAAAGTCGTGTGCCTCCCACCGAGGTTCCACGTTCCCCTCCCTCTGCCCTTTTCGCCGCCGCCACGTCTGGCGAAGCCTCCATCTACGGCGTTTTTGGGGGCCAAGGCAGCAACGAAGTGTATTTCGATGAGCTCCAGGCCCTTTTCGATATCTACGGCCCCTACGTGACAGACTTGATTGCTGTTGTCACGAAGAATATTTTGCGACCCGCTGTAGAGAAAGCGTCTCTCGATGGGTTCACGTATTATGCTCACGGACTAGACGTCCTTGGATGGCTAAATGGCTCGGTGACTCTACCACCCCTGGAGTACCTGGCATCCGTCCCAATCTCATTTCCCCTTATTGGCCTTACGCAGCTCGTTCAGTACCTTGTCACTGCTCGAGTCTCCAACGTCTCTCCAGGGGAACTGCGGAGCATCATTCAGGGGGCCACAGGCCACTCTCAGGGCATGGTATCGGCTGTTGCTATTGCCGCGTCCACCACATCCGACTCGTATACTGCAAACGTGTCCAAGGCCATCAAATGGCTCTTCTATATGGGACTTCGTGGTCAGGATGCATTCCCTGTCCTTGCCCTCGAGCCTAAGATCGTTCAAGACGCTGTCGAAGGAGGCGAAGGCACCCCTACGCCCATGTTAGCTGTGTCAGGCCTCACTCTCAAGGCTCTCAAGGTGCACATCGATAGTACCAATTCGCACCTGCCGACCAACTCTAAACTCTTCGTTTCGCTAAACAACGGTCCCAAAAATTTTGTTGTCACTGGCCCGAGTCGTGCTCTCTACGGTCTTGTCACTGCCCTTCGCAAGATCCGCGCGCCCACCGGTTTGGATCAGAGCAAGGTTCCGTTTTCCCAACGCAAGACAGTTTTTTCTACACGCTTCCTACTCGTGAACGTTCCGTATCACAGTGACTACCTCATCGGTGCGAGCGACAAGGTTCTGGATATTGACCTGGCCGGCGAGGAACTCTGGAGCCCGTCTGAGCTTCAAATCCCCGTCTACCACACCGAAGATGGTACGTTTTAAAGCGTTAGATTTTTTTTCCTGCGGTGTCACTGACCCTTCTTCATAGGATCCGATCTTCGTTCTCTTCGTTCGTCGCTTACACGTTCCCTCTGTGACCAAGTCTTCACTCTGCCTATTTTTTGGTCGAGGGCAACCAACTTCCCTGAGACCGCGACCCACGCTCTCGATTTCGGTCCAGGGGGTCTGAGTGGGATCGGTCCCCTCACCTCGCGGAACCTTGAAGGACGCGGTGTTCGTGTTATTGTTCTTGGTGAGAAGGGCAAGGGCAGTGCTGAAGTTTATGACGCCAAGAACGTCAAGTACGAGGACTGGTGGTCGAAGAAATGGACTCCAGGTCTTGTCAAGACTCGGTGAGCAAGGTTTCCTTGGGCGACTCGACAAGGTATCTGATTGTCATTCATCTTCCGTAGTGACGGGAGGATTCAAATAGACACACCCTTTTCCCGGCTGTTGGGGAAGCCGCCAATCATGGTTGCTGGTATGACCCCCTCCACGGTTAAGGCTGGATTCGTCAGCGCTATCTTAAGTGCTGGCTTCCACGTGGAGTTGGCATGGTGGTGGACATTACAATGCTGCCGCTGTGCGCGCCAAGGTTGCCGAGATTCAGGCCCAGATCCCTGCGGGTGTCGGCCTTACACTTAATTCGTTATATATCAATCCGCGCCAATTCGGATTCCAGTTTCCCCTGTGGCAAGAGCTGAAGCGCGAGGGTCTTCCTATCGAAGGTTTCTGCGTTGCTGCTGGTATTCCAAGCACGGAGAAGGCCGCTGAGATCATTGGAGGTCTCCGTAATGCTGGCATCAAGCACGTCGCCTTCAAGCCTGGTTCCGTCGATGGCATCCGCCAAGTTGTCGCCATTGCCGCCGCTAATCCCGATTTCCCGATTATTCTTCAATGGACTGGTGGTCGCGCCGGTGGTCACCACTCATACGAAGACTTCCATCAGCCCATCCTGCTCACGTATGGTGCAATTCGTCAACACCCTAATATTTCTCTAGTCGCTGGATCCGGCTTTGGAGATGGCGATGAGACATGGCCGTATATCACTGGCGATTGGTCGGTGAATGATTATGGTGTCCAGGCAATGCCTTTCGATCGGCATACTCTTTGGGAGCTGGGCTATGGTCGCCAAAGAGGCACACACGAGCGAGTCCGTCAAGCAACTGATTGTCCAAGCAGCTGGCGTCAGTGACGATAAATGGGAGG
This sequence comes from Hydnum rufescens UP504, assembly GCA_014904985.1. Taxonomy (NCBI): domain Eukaryota; kingdom Fungi; phylum Basidiomycota; class Agaricomycetes; order Cantharellales; family Hydnaceae; genus Hydnum; species Hydnum rufescens. The sequence continues at coordinate 179,264 of MU128955.1, read as the reverse complement.
GATCGTACAAGGCTGAGACTGGTGGCGTTCTGACCGTATCATCCGAGCTTGGTGAACCTATCCACAAGGTCGCGACTCGCGGCGTCAAACTTTGGAAGGAGTTCGAAAACTCAGTATTTAAACTCCCCAAGGATAAACGTGCTGCCTGGCTAGCGCAGAACGCGGATTCTGTCATTTCGAAACTGAACAAGGATTTCGCGAAGCCTTGGTTTGCCCAAAAGAAGGATGGAACCCCCGTGAAGGATCTCGGTGACCTCACGTATGAGGAGACGGTGCTTCGCCTGGTCAGGCTTATGTTTGTCGCCCATCAAACACGATGGATCGATATTTCTCTTCGTAATCTTCTCGGAGATTGGCTTCGTCGCGTTGAGGAACGTTTTGCAGGCGTTAATGGGAAATCCAAGACGTCCATCCTTCAATCCTATTCCGCTCTTGACGATCCCGCTACATTCTTGGAAACGTTCTTCAAGACCTACCCAGGAGCGTGCGACCAGTTGTTGGCTGCGGAGGACAAAGCATATTTCTTGTCAATTGCCCAGCGCCCAGGCCAGAAACCGGTGCCTTTCATCCCGATTCTCGATGCCAATTTTGAGGTGTGGTTCAAGAAGGCAAGTTTAATCATTTCTTAGATCCGAGTTCTCCGGCCTGACGTTTACTCTTTTAGGACTCTCTGTGGTATGCTGAGGACGTTGATGCGGTCTTCGATCAGGACCCTCAGCGCGTCTGCATTCTTCAAGGTCCCGTAGCTGCTAGGCATTCCAAGGTTGCAAACCGCCCTATCAAGGACATGCTCGGCGGCGTCGAGTCGGTTCTCATCAAGAAGTTACTCGACCGCTATTATGGAGGGGATGAGGCCAACGTACCGTATATCGATTACATTGGTGCTTCACCTTCCTAATGTCGATACTCGCCTCGCGTCGACCTACGGTATCGACGTCACTGCTGCCAATGACAACGTCGTGTACACGCTGGGATCGATTCTCCCTCCGACTGAGGATTGGCTAGAGACTCTTTCCGGAGCCTCGGTTACTTGGCTACGTGCTCTGCTTCGATCTACAAACATTGTGCATGGTAGTGGATATCAGGCTAATCCGCTGAAACGCCTCTTCACTCCTCGCGCCCATCAACGCGTGACCATCAGTTACGACGCTGGAGCCCCTACATCCATTTCAATAGTGGGTGCCGCTCGCTCGTACGGCCTCCATAAATCCACATTCGAGGCCGTATCCGTGAAGTTCGATAGAGCATCTAACACTATCACCGTTATTGTCTACGAAGACAGGACCGACACGTCCGTTCCTCTTTCGTTCATCTTTGAGTACCGCCCGGAGCAAGGTTTCGCTCCTATTCATGAAATTGTGGAAGGTCGTAACAGACGGATCAAGGAGTTTTACTGGAAACTGTGGTTTGGAGACAGTCAAGTTTTGCCCAATATCGACATTCGCGATACCTTCGTCGGACCTGAAGTTACTATCGATGCTGCCACCGTTGAGCGCTTCTGCTCTGTCATTGGGAATCAAGGCGAGTTATTCAAGAGGGCACGGAATGCGGAAGTCGAGGCGCCTATGGACTTCGCCATCGTTACCGGTTGGCAGGTATGGTTATTCACTGCCGCTTTGCATTCTATTCTCACCAATGATTCTCAAGGCTATTATGCGAGCCATTTTCCCAGATTTGATAGATGGTGACCTGCTAAAATTGGTTCACTTATCGAATGGATTCCGCGCAGTCAACTCCGCTCGCCCCTTGAAAGCTGGAGATGTCTGCAGGGCAGAAGCTCGAATTGTTTCGGTTATCAATAGCGATATTGGGAAGACTGTGAAGGTGAAGGGCAGCGTCCTGCGAGGTGCGGAGCCCGTCATCGAGGTCAACTCTTCGTTCTTATATCGCGGTCGATTCACCGATTATGACAACACGTTCGAGATCGTTGACGAACCTGAATATATTGTGTCGCTCGTGGATGCGGCTGCAGTTGGCGTGCTCCAATCTAAAGAATGGTTCGACTGGGGAAATGATGCTCAGCCTCTCCTTCCTGGCACCCACCTTGTCTTCCATGTGCAATCCGAGCTTGTCTACAAAGACAAGAGCACATTCTCGTCGATTGCGGTGATCGGGCGTGTCTATGTGCGCAATCAGTTGAAGACTTTGGTCCCTGTTGCCACTGTTGAATACAGTAACGGTATTTCGGTTGGAAACCCCGTCGTTGCCTACCTTCAACGTCATGGTCAAGTACAAGGGAAACCAGCCCTCTTCGAAACCCCCTATTCTCTTACGACTACTTCAGCACCCTCGACATTCATCGCTCCTGCGACAAACGAGCCGTATTCCAAAGTCTCTGGGGACTTCAATCCTATCCACATTAATCCATACTTCTCCGATTACGCTTCCCTACCAGGCACCATTACTCATGGCATGTGGTCGTCTGCTGCTACACGTAAGTATGTGGAGACTATTGTCGCCCAAGGAAAGCCAAGCAGAGTTCTCTCGTCAGTGACTAAATGCACCTTCCCCGATACCGTACCCTAATTAATGTTGTCCTGTTAGGTATGATGTCGACTTTGTCGGGATGGTTCTTCCTGGCGACGAAGTATCAGTAAAGCTCTCCCACATTGGCATGAAGGACGGCAATATGGTAGTAAAGGTGGAAACTACGAACCAACGAGGCGATAAGATAATCCAGGGCACTACCGAGGTTGCCCAGCCCCCGACTGTGTATGTGTTTACTGGTCAAGGATCCCAGGAACCAGGTATGGGCATGGATTTGTACGGCAGCTCCCCCGCGGCTCGGGCTGTTTGGGACGGTGCCGACGAACACTTGCTCGCCGTTTATGGGTTCTCGATTATCGAGCTGGTCAAGCAAAATCCCAAGGAGAAAACTATTCACTTCGGTGGAATTAAGGGCCAAGCAATTCGTCAACGCTACATTGACATGACTTATGACACCATGGATAAGGATGGTAACGTCAAGACTCTCCCTCTGTTCGCCGATATCAACAATCGCACTCCGAAGTATACATTCAGCCATCCTAGCGGTTTGCTCTTCGCTACTCAGTTCGCGCAGATCGCCCTCGTCGTCACTGAGAAGGCTGCATTCGATGACATGCGTTCTAAAGGCCTGGTGCAGCCAAACTGCGCGTTCGCCGGTCATTCACTCGGGGAGTACTCTGCCCTTGCGTCTATCGCTGATGTCCTCCCGGTTTCGTCTCTCGTTGATGTCGTGTTCTATCGTGGTATTACCATGCAACGTGCCGTGGAACGTGATGCTCATAACAGGTCTAATTATGCGATGTGTGCTGTGAACCCTAGTCGCATCTCTAAGACCTTCAATGAGGCGGCTCTTCGTGAAGTTGTTGAGGTCATTGCCCGTCGTAGTAACGTCCTTCTGGAGATCGTAAACTATAATGTTGAGGTGCGATTTCACGCTGCTACCGTCGTGCTCGTAGTTCATGTACTGGTTTCACAGGGATCTCAATACGTCTGCGCTGGAGACTTACTGGCCCTTCAATCCCTCACGAACGTTCTCAACTATCTCAAGAAGGAGAATATTGATATCCAGAAGGTGCTATTCTTTCAGAACCCCTTTTCTTCCCTTCGGCTAATACTTGGTCGCAGCTTACGAAGACCTATTCCGTCGATCGGGTCAAAGAAATGCTACAAGAAATAGTCGACAATTGCATTAAGGCTGCTCGCCAGAAGCAAGAGGCCGACGATGGCTACATTGTCCTCGAGCGTGGCTTCGCCACCATCCCACTCCCTGGAATTGATGTCCCATTCCACTCTCGATACCTCTGGGCGGGTGTCATGCCGTTCCGAGCCTGTAAGTCCTGCTAAGCAACTCGGATCCAGTTCTTATAATAACCATCTCGATTATCAAGATCTCTCCAAAAAAATTAACTCCGCTCACCTGAACCCCGATCTCCTCGTCGGCAAGTACATTCCCAACCTAATTGCCAAGCCCTTCGAAATTTCTCGGGAATATGCCCAGATCATCTATGATCAGACCTCGTCTCCTCGTCTTGACAAGGTCCTGAAGAACTGGGAACGTGATAACTGGACCAGTCTCGAACAACGCCAGAACCTCGCATATACTATCCTTGTAGAACTGTTGGCCTATCAATTCGCCTCCCCCGTCCGGTGGATTGAGACGCAGGACTTATTGTTCTCTCAGTATCATTTCGAGCGACTGATTGAGCTCGGACCGGGTCCTACTCTGACTGGCATGGCCACTCGAACTCTCAAGGCGAAGTACGAGGCATCCGATGATTCCGTCAGTCGCACTCGCGTAATCTACTGCCATGCGAAGAATACCAAGGAGATCTACTACCAATTCGAGGATGAAGCAGCGGCTGCTGATACCGACGCAGCTGCGGACTCGCCTGCCACAACAGCCAGCACTGCGTCCGTTCCCGTCGCAGCTGCTGTTGTGGCACCTGCGCTGTCGAGTGGTCCTGTTGCTTCCATCGCAGACGAACCCCTCAAAGCCCTCGACACCCTTCGCGTCATTATTGCCCAGAAACTTAAAAAGAAGGTCGAGGAGATTCCTCTCTCGAAGTCTATTAAAGACCTCGTTGGCGGGAAGTCGACCCTCCAGAATGAGATCCTTGGTGATCTCAATCTTGAGTTCGTATCCGCCCCGGAGAAGGGAGAAGAGCTGCCCCTGGACGAGCTTGGATCGTCACTCAGTACTGGTTATTCTGGTGCTCTCGGCAAGCACACCACTGGCCTGATTTCTCGCCTCATTGGAGGCAAGATGCCCGGTGGCTTTAATTTGAGCGCCATTAAAGCCTACCTTACTAAGACCTGGGGATTGGGTCCTTCGCGTTCCGATGGTGTACTGCTCCTTGGTCTGACTGTCGAGCCTCCTAAGCGTCTTGGATCAGAAGCCGAAGCCAAGACTTGGTTGGATGCCGTCGTTGCAGCATACGCCCAGCAAGCTGGGATTTCACTGTCGTCTGGTGCCGCCTCTGGAGGTGGTGGTGGTGGCGGTGGTGCTGTCATCAATAGCGAAGAGTTTATTAAATTCCAGGCGGAGCAACACGAGTTCGCAAGACGCCAAGTCGAATTGTACATGCGCTATCTCGATCTGGATCCACGCGAGGGAGCACGTACTGCGAACAATGAGAAATCTAACGTGCAGGCACTCCAAGATAAGCTGGATGCCATTAACCGCGAGCATGGTGACGCCTACATCAATGGTATTCAACCGGTCTTCGAGCCTCTTAAGGCTCGCCATTTCGATTCCTCTTGGAACTGGGTTCGACAGGACGCTCTCATCATGTGGTACGATATTTTGCATGGCCGTATCTCTACTGTTGATCGCGAGATCACCGCCCGGTGTATTGCGATTATCAATCGTGCCGACGGATCTCTCTTGGAGTACATGCAGTACTACGTTGATCGTTGCGATCCTGGTCGTGGAGAAACGTACCGGCTGGGCAAAGAATTCGGCCAACAACTCATTAACAACTGCCGGGAGGCTGTCGGACATCCTCCGTTGTACAAAGACGGTACGTGCGATTTCTTGTTATGGGTAAACAACACTAACACTGCGCGTGGCTTCAGTGACGTTCCCCACCGCTCCTCGCACGGAGGTGACACCTGCAGGCGATATCGTCTACACGGAGGTTGTTCGCGAGAATGTTCGTAAACTGGAGGCGTACGTCGAGGAGATGGCGATGGGTGGTGCGACACCCGGCGCGGTCAATATCCAAAAGGTTCAAGATGACGTTCTCAAACTGTGGAACGTCGTCAAGTCGCAGCCGGAGATTAGTCAAGAGCAGAAGAACCGGATCAAGGCGCTTTACGATGGCGTTGTTCGTTCGCTGAAGAAGAACCCTTCGGAGGCGCGTTCAAGAACTTCCCATCGGACTCGTCGATCTTCTTCGCAGTTCCTCCGACCTCAAATATCTACACCTCCCACCGCCCTACCTGAGGACCGAATTCCTCTCCTTCACCTCAAGCGCAAAGCTGGTCCAAACTGGGAGTACTCTAGCAACTTGACCAGCGTATATCTCGACGTTCTCAATGAAATTGCTACATCCGGCACGACCTTCAAGGACAAGAATGCACTGCTAACTGGAGTTGGCAAAGGTTCGATCGGTGTCGAGATCGTCAAAGGTCTGCTTTCTGGTGGTGCTCATGTTGTCATCACAACTTCGAGGTATAGCCGCGAATCTGTGGAATATTATCAGGGCCTCTTCCAGGCGTTCGGCAGCAGAGGATCTGCTCTTACTGTGGTTCCGTTCAATCAGGGGTCGAAGCAAGATGTAGACGCTCTCGTGAACTACATTTACTCTACCCTCAACCTCGATCTTGATTACATCCTCCCATTTGCCGCCATCCCAGAGAACGGTCGTGAAATTGACGGTATTGATGACAAGTCTGAACTTGCCCATCGCGCCATGCTCGTGAACCTCCTTCGCCTTCTGGGTGCCGTCAAGACGAAGAAAGCCAGCCATAACTTCGTCACTCGACCCACTCAAGTCATCCTACCCCTCTCTCCTAACCACGGTACTTTCGGCAACGATGGTCTGTACTCCGAATCCAAGATATCGCTGGAAACCCTCTTCTCTCGCTGGAGCTCCGAAAGCTGGGGCGAATACCTAGGTCTTGCGGGCGCGGTCATTGGGTAAGTTCCTTTATGTGAACGATAATTTTTGGTCCTAATTTTTGTTTCAGTTGGACACGTGGGACAGGGCTTATGACGCCGATCAACACGGTTGCTGAGCAGATCGAAGCTCATGGCGCCCGTACATTCTCTGCGAAAGAGATGGCTTTCAATATCCTTGGCCTGATGCATCCACTCCTGTTCAGCATCACTCAGGTTGAACCTATCTGGGCCGACCTCAACGGCGGGATGGATCGCATTCCCGATATTGCTGATGTTATGACCAGAGTCCGCTTGGAGATAAATGCTGAGAGCACCCTCCGACGTTCCATTACTCGGGACAATGCGGCGGACTTCCAAGTTATTAACGGTTCTGAGGCTGAGAACGTTATGAGAAGAGTTCCCGTCACGCCTCGTGCCAACTTCAAGTTCGACTTCCCGAAGTTGGAGTCCCCCGAATCACTCGCGGACCTTAATCGCCTACAGGGCCTCTTCGATCTGGATAAAGTCCTTGTCGTCACCGGATTTGCCGAAGTCGGACCCTGGGGTAGTTCTCGCACGCGCTGGGAGATGGAGGCTCGCGGCGAGTTTACTATCGAAGGTTGCATTGAAATGGCCTGGATCATGGGTTATATCAAGCACTTTGACGGGAAGCTCAAGAACGGCAATCTCTACGTTGGCTGGGTCGATGCGAAGACCGGTGAGCCCGTGGACGATAAAGACGTTAAGCCGAGATACGAGAGGGAAATTCTCGCTCACTCTGGCATCCGACTAATTGGTCAGTGATATTTGCAACCGTGACGACTAGATGGCTGACTTTGCACCTACAGAGCCAGAACTCTTCAAGGGATATGACCCGAAGAAGAAGGGTTTCAATCAGGAAGTCGAGTTAACGCACGATCTTGAAGCCATGGAGGTATCCGAGGAAGAAGCCCAGAGATTCAAGCTCCAGCACGGTGACAAGTGCGACGCTTGGGCTCAGGCCTCCGGCGAATGGTGTGTTCGGTTCAAGAAGGGTGCTCGAATTCTTGTTCCGAAGGCCGTTTCATTCAATCGACTCGTCGCTGGTCAGTTGCCTACTGGCTGGGATGCCGGCCGTTACGGTATTCCCCCTGAAATTGTCTCCCAGACGGACCGTACCGCTCTATGGGCATTGGTCTGCACTGCGGAGGCTCTCGCCATGGCCGGTTTCACCGATCCGTATGAATTGTATAAGTACGTGCATCCGTCCGAGGTCGGCACTAGTCTTGGCAGTGGTATGGGTGGTATGGAGAGTCTCTCAGCTATGTTCAGGGATCGCCGAGAGGAGAAGGATGTGCAGAAGGACATTCTTCAGGAAACGTAGGCTTCCTTTCACTTTCACAGTAGCACTTGTGTCCTAATCTTGTTTCTTAGCTTCATCAACAGCGTTGCGGGCTGGGTCAATCTGTTGCTGTTATCATCTAGTGGACCCATCAAGATTCCGGTCGGAGCTTGGTGAGTTGCGGTGCTGGATCGTCTGCATCTTGATTCACTTATTCCGTTCCCCAGTGCTACGGCCTTGCAATCACTTGAAATCGCTTGTGACACCATTCTGTCCGGTAAAGCCAAGGTCATGATCGCTGGTGGTTATGATGATTTCAGCGAGGAGGGCTCGTTTGAGTTTGCTAATATGGGTGCCACGAGCAATTCATTGACCGAGTTCGCCATGGGTCGGGAGCCCAACGAACATTCCCGACCAACAAGTAGCACCAGAGATGGGGTACGATGCAGCGTTTTTTTTGACGTTTGGAGACTTACATGTGATCATCAGTTCTTGGAAGCTCAAGGCTGTGGTGTACAAGTCATCATGAGTGCCAAGACCGCGCTTGAGACGGGGGCGGCTATCCGCGGCATTGTCGCTTTCACTTCTACCTCTTCGTCAGTAATCTTTATTTATGTTATCGACTCAATGGTACTGATATTGTCTATTTCAGTGACAAGGCTGGTCGATCGATCCCTGCCCCCGGCAAAGGCGTCTTGACCATAGGTCGCCAAGTGCAGTCGAAGGCAGACCTTCCTATCTTAGATGTCGCCTACCGATCCCGCCAACTTGCCTTCCGACGAAAACAAATTGCCCAATGGATTGAAAATGAACATGACTTGCTGAAGCACGAACTTGCTCTCCAACCGGTTCGCTCAGAGGAATTCTTGCGAGAGCGCGTTGCGATGATCGAGAGCGAAGCCGTCCGTCAAGAAAAGGATGCTCTGGCTACTTTCGGTATGCTCGAAGGTCAAGACCCTCGTGTTGCCCCGGTTCGGAGGGCCCTCGCTGTGTGGGGCCTTACCGCAGACGATATCGGCGTGGTCTCGATTCATGGCACAAGTACCCAGGCTAACGTCAGTTTCGGGCCTTCATGTTAGAAGTGCTGCACCTTTTTGACCACCTTATCCAACAGGAGAAGAACGAAACCTCAGTATATAATGATGTGTTCACTTCGATCCAAAGGACTCCGGCAATGCAGTTCCTGTCATGGCGCAGAAGAGTCTCACAGGTAGAGTGTGTCCGCAGCTTCCGTTGGACCTGGTGTGCTAATGTTGGTGTGATATAGGCCATCCCAAGGGAGGCGCTGCTGCTTGGATGCTCGCTGGGCTGTGCCAAAGTGTAGTCACTGGTATTGTCCCTGGAAATCGCAACGCAGAGTGAGTGGAAACGGCTCCGTCGACTATGACATATCTCATTGTATATTTTCCAGTAACGTCGACTCGAGGCTCAAGCAACATGAGCACTTACTGTTCCCCTCGAAGACCATCCATACTGATGGTATCAAAGCTGGTATCATGGTATGTTCTAAGTAACCGCTCGTGGACATTACGGTTTTTTGATGCGTGATTATAGACATCCTTCGGCTTCGGCCAAGTGGGGGGCGTTGCTCTCATCCTCCACCCCCGCTTCCTCTTCGGGGCTCTCGAGCCCTCACTTTATGCCTCGTATCGTCGCGCGAACCGAGATCGGGCGGTACTCTCTTACAAGGCCATGAGCGAGATGATGATTGCGAATAACCTTGTCCAGATCAAGGAGCACCCACCGTACTCAGCCGAGTTAGAGGTTCCCGTACTTCTCAACTCCCTCGCACGAGCCACTCTCGACAAAACGGGGAATTATTCCTTCCCCTCAAAACTTCCGACCTTGCCATCCGCTGATCTTGCAAACCTGGCTATCGCTACCCAGGCATTGACTGAAAACAGCACTGCCGGCATTGGTGTTGATCAAGGTTGGTACATGAAATGAAACAAAGTCATGACAAAGTTGCTAATTCTCGTCTCTTTGACCAATTAGAGCTGATCTCATCTGTACCGTCTTGGAATTCTACGTTCGTGTCGCGCAATTACACCGATGCAGAGATAGCATACTGCGGTGGTCAGCCGAATGCGCCTGCCTCGTTCGCCGGACGATGGGTCGGAAAGGAGGCTGTCTTCAAATCATTGGGTGTTGCCAGCAAGGGTGCTGCAGCTTCCTTGAAGGACATAGAAATTCTTCCCGACGAGTCCGGTGTGCCACAGGTCACTCTGCACGGTGACGCCCTTTCCGCAGCCAAGACTAGAGGAATCTCCAAAGTACTTCTTTCTCTCAGTCACTCCGATGTAAGCTGCAATCATTAGCGACGATTCCAACGTGACTAATTTGCCTTAACTTTAGACCATCGCTATTGCTTTCGCTCAAGCGTCATAATCACCCACGACGACTCTTTGCTGCATACGATTCTCACGCTCGTCATCCACCGCACCTCCTTATTCCTCCATACCGCATTATATTTTTCGTTTTCTCTTGTCTCTCCCATTGACCTGCCATGTATACTTGTTCCCACAGAGGGAAACTACTTAGAGGCGTTATGATATGACGTGAATCTAATGCCTAGTTGACTGAAAATTGGGTGAAGTGTTTCATGGTTCATTAACAACAATCGTAATGGGAGAGGTATGCTATACTAAGAACAAGTTTACATGGTTTGCTGTGAAGTTCAGGCTTTCAATTCTTGCTTCAAGGTCTGAAATTATTCGCCAACGCCTATAAGTAAGCACTTCAATCGAGTGAAGAATCAAGGGCGCACCTTCTCCATCTCATCGAAATCATCCGTCTTCACTCGAACGATGGCTTTCCCGAGCTTTTGTTCGATCTCTTGCATCTCCGCCCATGACCTACGATCATGAACGAAATTGATCGAGATACCTCTTCGCCCGAATCGCCCAGTCCGCCCTACAGAATGTCTGAGAATACAATGAAACTGAAATAATGAATATCCACAGACCAATACGGTGAAGGTATGTCTCAGGATCAGGACGATTATCCACAGTGAGGGGCATATCATAGTTGACGACCATGTTAACTTGAGGAATATCGATACCACGAGCGACGACATTCGTGGTAATGAGGACTTTAGACTTCCCGTCGCGAAACTCGTCAATTACCCGATCCCTTTCGACGGGGTCCTTACTTCCATGCAGCAAGGAGACTTGGTGCCCTTGGTCAATCATCCGTTGAGCGATGACGTCTGCTGTCTCCTTTTTCTGTATACCCGGAAATAAGTTAGATATTGCCAGAGACGTGAAAGGGTCGGAAGACGAACTTTGCAGAAGATTATGCTCTGTCCTATTGTTAATAGACTGTATAACTCCACGAGCACTTCATATTTGTGGACCTCGTTCTTGCAGTCCATATAAAACTGCTTGATGCCTTCCACAGATAGCTCTTCCGTTTTCAGGCGGATCTCGTTCGCTGCTGGAGCAAATTTATTCGCGAAGTTCCGGACGTAGTCTGGAAACGTAGCTGAGAATAGGACGATTTGACAATCCCGAGGTACAGAACTTCATATAAAGAAAATATATCCCAGAGCTTTGGCAGACTGATGTAGAGTGGACGTACTTTTTGACTCGCAGAGTCTGATCTCCAAGACCTTGCTGATCGAGCATGTTATCAGCCTCATCGACGACAAATATCTTGACATGTGCGGTGTCGATGCTACGTCGTCTGATCAAGTCGGTAAGAGTCCCAGGAGTGCCAACAATGATGTGTTGTTTGAGACTAGCACCCTTCGCTACCGCGTCTTTGATTGCGTAGCCCGTTGTGACTTTTGTGTATGCGGCCATGGTTGTAATAACCTGCATGATTTGTCGGGCAAGTTCTCGAGATGGGGCAATGCAAAGAGCCTATATGAATGTGGAACTGAATCCTATCGTTGCGCACATTTGGACAGAGCATGGCGCACCTGAACAGCTTCTTTCGTATAATCCACCCTGCTGAGCATAGCGAGAACGAATGCGGCCGTCTTGCCGGTCCCAGATTGAGATTGTCCAATCATGTTTCGTGGACTACACTGCAGAGTTAATTTACAGTTATGACTCGAGCCTACGACAGCCACGCACGGATTTTGCAGCAATAACGGCAGTGCACGCTCTTGGATCTTGGAGGGCTTTTGAAACTTCATCGCATATATACCCTTCAAGAGATCTTCATGACTGATCGAGTATCGATGGGCCGTCAGAGAAAGAAAGAAAAGAGAGGGCCTTTACCCACAGCCCCAATTGCTCAAACGTCTGAACGCTATAAAGAGGCGAGTTGGGATCGGCTTGCTGATCTGCCAAGGTCACCTAGAACGGGAGAATACGAGGGTGTTTGTGATCATTTTGGTAGAACGTGATGAACGGTGCCCGAACCGTGACTTCAAAGGTAGATTTCAATAGTGCAGAGGCTGCATAATATCCAGGATAAATTAAAGCATGCCCCCCCAAGATAGAATAAAAGCAAGGAATGAACCTACCTCCGGACTGTGGTGCATCTTCATTTTTGGACTCGGTGAGATCGCCTGTTTTGACCTCTGTTTTGGTCTCCGGAATGGACCCATCCGAATTCTGAGTGGGTGCTGAAGACGCAGCGTGAAAAAAGCCGTCAGCGTCTGGCTTGAGATCTGCCATGGGCTGGAGAAGCGGCGTAAGAGACGATCGGAATGTGCCGCCAGTCGAAACGCGCTACGAACTACTCTCTGTGTGACTGTGCCACCCAGATTCTTGTTCTGCAGTGCTCGTTCCTATGTCAAATCTTTTGGTCATTCCCTTGAAACGATCTGAACCATCGCCAATACGGCGAGCCTTGCGAGCATATATTCAGGAGAAGCACCCAGAGACACATCCCGACGCGTTCACTTGGGATATAACCAAGTGGGAAACACATCGGAAAGAGGCAGTCACTACTGAGATCCATGAGAGCAGGATCGCCAAAGCTATCGCGTGAGTCCGTCAGCACACCACAGCCACAAAAATGCCTATCTAATTCCCCTTCTAGATACCACGCCCAACTCACTTTTATATTGACCAAACTTCCTCCGGATGTTGGTTGTATTCTTGAAATTATACGATTCGATGCTTATGGTCACGGGTAATAGGTTGGCCTCTCCTTCACGTATGACGCGATGTTCACATCTGGTTCTCCCTTGACCCTTGCAAACACCTCATACGAACGTGTCTCGCTCCTTCTCAATATAACTGCACTTTATTGTCAACTTGGCACCGCCGAGGATCGCTCTACCATCGATGGCATCAAACGTGGTGTGGCCTATTTCACGGTGCTTAAAAATGTCTCAACTCCTCTGTCTTGGAAGAACTGAATCCTCGCAGAAAGGGCCGGAGTCATATTATATTTGATATCCACTGGACTACCACAGTTTCGGCGATCCCTCCAGCAGAGCAATACAGATATGCCAATAGACTTTGATGAAATGTTCCTTAAGAGCTTGCAATATCTTTTACTCGCCCAAGCTCAAGAATGCGCTTGGCAGAAAGCTATGATGGGTTTTTATCATTATCTTATCTTTGTATCGTAGCCTCGCTCACCGATGCGATGTAGACCAAATGAAGAATGGCCTTCTGGCGAAGCTCGCTTCCCAGGTCATATTTATATCCATAATTCACTAAGTATTGACCTCTTGATTGCTAATCATGACCCCTTTCAGGTATCATTGTTTTACTCTCAAGCGTTGAGCACTCTAGATGGTCAGCCTGTGGCAGCCAATAACTTCCCTCGAGTGCGTCTCGCATTTTCAGGCGATCTGCTAGCATCTCCCTGATATGCTATCTCAGGGGTGGATCTCACACCTAGAGGCAAAGATGAACCACTTCGAAGCAGTTGCACAGTTTCGTCAGAGCTTGGATGACAACATGGAACGAAAGTACATTTTCCTGCTCACATCCCTATCATCGGTCATCCTCAGCTCATCCACTCCTTCAAGATATGGCTTGGAGATATCTCGTATTGGTATTGCCCTCGTAGTCGCCAGGAAAGCCTTGGACCTATCACGTAGATCGGGGGTCTCCCGATCAGTTCAGGAGGATTCCAAAGTATTTTATCTCTTCTGTTGGAGCGATAGGGGTCGTTCACTCACATATCTCGCGAGAAGTCCTTCGTTTCAGTTCTCCAGGCGGCAGACACTGAAGCGAGAAAGTTGAATGACTTGATTTATCACCAGGATGTCCCTCCAGCCTCTTCTACTCCCTCGATTTCTGGATCCGCAGTGGTTGTGCCTAATACTCCCACGGGACTGAAGGATCCAGCGTCAGCAATTGGAGGAGAAAAATCTGAAAACTTGATTTTTGGGGGGCTAGAGGGCTGGGGTATCCGGCGCGCATGTGGTATGTCGCCTGCAATAGATGGTCCTGGAAGTTATTCATTCTTTCCCAGAGATATATGTGGACCTCAGAGACAACTGGATTCACGATGAAGTCGTACAATCGCAGCACGATTTGGACAAGGCCGCTTCTAGGTTTGCCTGTTGCTTTGTCGTGATAGGTTTCTGCCAAAAAATACCCTCATAACCATAGGGCTCTCAATGAGATGAACCTCCCATCTTCTCTGGATGTGCTTTCACAACCAATAGGGCTTCCGCCGAGCTTGCTTCGAAAAGCAGCTCAGGTTCGACGAGAAGAGGGGCCAGTCCGTATATCCAAGATGTTAGATGATATCCCGAAGTTAGCTGCTCGATGTCGGGCGTTCGTCGACGAAGTAGGTGTTTCCCCCTTGGATATCGCCTACCTTCGCACTAATTGAATCAACTTTCATAGACACTAGATCTACTGGATGAAGAAATGACAGAAGACGAGGAATATCAACGGGCTTACGCTCGGTATGATAAATGGGATAGGGCACCTTCGGAACAAGCGAATACAACTATCACAGCAGAGGCGAAGAAATATCATCAGCTCCTAGACCAAGCTGCGAAGAGTGATGCCCTCGTACGTCATCGATGGGAAGAATGGGAGGAGCAAATCCGCTTGCTCGCCCAAGATGAGGTACACGGCTGTGTTGCTTTTATTTGTTCACTCTTAATGGGATACCATCTGCTAGGCCACAATTGAGAGCACCGTCCCGAAGACGACGGGACGTGAGGCGATGACTGCATCACGCTCTGGAACTAAAACTCAAGCGCGTGGTCTTAGGAAGCTCCTGGAGGATTTGGAGGATTTGCAACAAGCGCGTGGGTCCATCGTGTCGCAGGCCAGAAGACTAGCGGCAACAGATGATATCAAGCCGCAGATACTACGTCGAGCTCTTTCCCTCGAGGCGTGGAAGGAGATAGATCCGGCTATTTTCGACGCCGTGATTCAGCAGCAGCTTAGCAAGTATGAGCGGTTCAAGCAAGAAATAGGGGAGAGCTCTGCCAAGCAGGAGGGGCTACTGGCCCGCATCACGGTGAACTGTCCCGTGTAAACTGTGCGTGATTTGACACTAACGAGGGATTTCATAGGAGCAAAATGAGCTTTTCCTCCAATCGAGAAAGGATGATCCAGCAACAAAGTCACGAGAACGTTCATTGCAATCTCTAGATCAGGCACATCAGAAGTATCAAGAAACGACGAAGGACCTGGAGGATGGGCTCAAGGCGCGTATATGTACACACCGTCAGTCAGGCGCCTGCTTAGGAAAGGACCCTGTTAGTTTTATAATGATTTGGCGACTCAATTGGTGGGCTTCAGGGCCGTGGCGAACGAATGGGTAGATCAGCGGCGAGCCGAGGTCCAGTGGGTCATGAAAGCATTGTACATGTGGCGCACTCTGATGAGTCTCAAAGGTGGCTAATCGACAGTTTGAACCCGATTCTAGAGAAGAAGGATGGTGCGGGACTCTCTGCGACGACCGTACTCAAAGGAGACGGAGTTGTCAGATCGTCATTGCCAATTGCCCGATCGTCGCTATCTCCAGAGTCTGCCCCTTCCCAGGGTAACCAGCCTACGCAATCGCGGGCCGACCCCGAACCAGAGGCAGCTGCGGTCACGTCTGCACCTGTGGCCAGACCCGTCGCAGTCAAGTTGCCTAACCCTTTTTCAGGAACATGGGTGCCAACGCCAGACATCGTGCCACCAACACCAACAGGGCAGCGGGGAAAGACAAAGGCGCGCCGAGGTAGCATAGCGACGAAGTGAATTCAATATCTCGTAGTAGCCCCTGTATTTTTACAAGTCCTTATCCTTGAGCTAGTCGTGTCTACCCTTCGGCACCTCTCAGTTGAGCCTGTACGCGAGTGCCACTGCGAGTTCACTTCAATCTGCTTCCGGCTCGGATTTGATTCGGTTTAGGTACCTTTTCATTGTCGTCTCCCCTGTTCTGCATCGCCCACTGCCTCCATATCGACGGGTGGGCAACACATACTGATTCCATTCATTCCCATCTATCAGTGCCCGCACGCCACCCCTTAGATCAATTCAAGCCTTCGAGGTACTGGGCATCAATCAAACAAGCCGCAACTGTCTGCTCCTTCCAACCTCCTGGCACTTCCGGACTCGCTCTCTTGACACTTCGTTCGAGTACACGCCATGTCGTACACCGAAGTTTCATCCCCAGGTGGGATGTCGAAGCGCCTCACCAACCGGAATACCAATCGGTACTCGGTCACTGCACTGTTCAGCATGGCCGCAGAGCAGGACGTGGAAGTAGAAGATGATCTTGCTAGAGGTGCGCATAGCTCATGCATGAGCCTGTCCAGGTAACCACACCACTTATCACATCATGCGAAGCTCAAAAGCGGTTACGAGAGCTCAAGAGTCGCATATCCGCTCAATCGAAGAAAAACTTCGTTCTTGATCGTGATGTGCGATATCTGGATACCAGGATCGCGCTGTTGATCCAAAACCGTATGGCTCTTGATGAGGTTAGTTTCTCTCCGTAGACTGCATAACTGCACCCGTTGACATCACCACAGCGTGTGGAGGTCGAGAAGCACCTCGAAGATATGGACGCAACCGAAGGAGCTTATCCTGACGACCGTAAGCTTCAGGTCAGCTCCGTCTACTAATGACACCATACGATTCACGTTAACAACAGCCTTTTAGCAATATTCCAACTTATTCTTTTTACTTCAAAGTGAACCAAGACACATCGCTACATTATGTCGTCTCGTTTCCTTGTCTGAGATCGATACGCTGCTCCAAACGGTCATGTTTACACTTTATGGGAACCAATATGAGAGTCGGGAAGAGCATCTCCTCTTGTCCATGTTCCAGGTGCATTGTATGCCTTTTCTGAAGTGGATAGCTCTCACATCGGTTTTGATACCCTAGGCCGTACTATCAGCGCAATTCGAGACCGCGACCGAGTTTGGTTCCCTTCTGCGGGCTAACACTCCCGTGTCTCGAATGATGACCACCTATACCCGCCGTGGACCAGGGCAAAGCTATCTCAAGAGTGTTCTGGCTGATAGAATCAATAGTTTAATTGAACACAAGGATCTTAATCTTGAAATCAACCCCCTCAAGGTGAGATCCGACTTTATTCTCTGGGTATATGATCCGCTAACCACACGTGACAGGTTTACGAGCAAATGATTCAGCAAATTGAGGAAGAAACTGGGCAACTCCCGCCAAATTTGCCCCGGGGGGTTCCACCAGAGGTCGCCCAGGCGAATCCTGACGTCCAGGCTATTATCGCACCACGCCTAACTATGTTGATGGAAATTGCGAACAGCTTCTTGTTGACCATAATTGAGAGTCTCGAGACTGTACCTTACGGTATTCGCTGGATATGTAAACAAATTCGCAGTCTGACCAAGGTACAACACAACTTCTCGGGCCCGTCCCCACTTTTCTGATGTCGTGTCATATTATCAGAGGAAATATCCTGATGCAACAGATTACGCTATTTGTTCCCTCATTGGTGGATTTTTCTTCCTCCGCTTTATCAACCCCGCTATCGTCACTCCCCAGGCGTATATGCTCGTCGAAGGCGTTCCTGCCAAATATCCGCGACGAACTCTGACATTGGTATACTATTCCACATATCGGCAGCCATCCTTCAATTCACTGAGTTTCCTACCCCTCTAGATTGCCAAAATGTTGCAGAATCTCGCGAATAAGCCATCGTATGCCAAGGAACAGTATATGATGACCCTCAATCCCTTCGTCGAGAACAACAAGGCCAGGATCAACCAGTTCCTGAATAACTTATGCGATATAGGGGATTTCTTTGACACACTTGAGGTCTGGATTCCTTTCTCCAACTACCCGTCCGCGATAATTCTAAAGCAACAACCCTTCACTAGATGGATCAGTATATGGCGTTATCGAAGAAGGACCTCATGATCAACATCACTATGAATGAATTGTATAATACGCACTCCCTTATCCTTCAGCAAATTGAAGCTCTTGTGAGTCCCACCGTTTGTGTGGACATTCACTTTCAGTTCTCTCACGTTTAATACGATGGCAGGCACCAAATGAAAAGCAACATCTCCGTGTACTAATGGACGAACTCGGCTCAGCACCACCCCAAGTCCCTCGAAAGGAGAATCGACCCATCGAACTTCCTCTGTACAGCCGATGGGAGACTCCTATCCAGGATCTCACGGCATCGCTCATGACGGAAAATAATCTGACCCAAAACGACATTCTCTATATGGAGACCAAGTCCATATTTGTCCAGCTGATCCGATCGATCCCTCATGCCGCTGAAAAGCGACCAATCAATCTCCCTGCGCTTGCGGAGCGGGCCGCCACTACGAAAGATGCCGTCCTGGTTCGCAAAGGTATCAAGGTCAAGGAGATGCTCCGCGAGTTAGAGGAGGCAGGTGTGGTCTCCAAAGACGACGATTACAAACTGATGCGAGAGGAAGTTGCTGCTGAACTTGCACATTTGGGTAACATGCGGGAGAAGGTCTTGATGGAAAGCCGCTCGCTAGATGCGGTCTACAAAACCATATGCGACCATAACAATTGGCTGCGGTCCCAACTCGAGCAGTACAAGGCGTACCTGCAGAATTCGCGATTGACATCCAGCAAGGACAAAGGTGTCACCGGAGTCGGCGTCGTCAGTGTCAATGGGAAGGAGAAAAAACCAGTGAAGTCAACCGTGCAGGGACCTTACCGGTTTACACACGCACAGCTAGAGAAAGATGGCATTATCGTGGAGAGTAATGTGCCTGACAATAGGTGAGCATTGTTATTTGCCTGACATCGCTACTCTGTGATTGAACTCTCTCCTTAGGCGACCGCACATCTATTTCAACATTACATCACCAACTCCAGGCACATTTATTATCGCTCTTCACTACAAGGGTCGTGACAAAGCAATCCTAGAAATGGATTTGAAGATCGATGATCTCCTCGAGAAGGTACAGCAATCCTTGTTGCGAACCGGGTGAATTTCTGATGTACCACTCCTTTGATAGCAAAAAGATAACAAGCACCTCCTTGATCTCGAATACGTGCAACTGAACGTTCCGAAGGTGTTAGGTCTACTAAATAAGGTCTTTGTGAAACGCAGGACTTGAGTCCCGCGCCTGTTCATGATGTGTCTTTGCGTGTCTTGGGTAACTTTTTTTTTCCTTTCTTGGTCTTTTCTGCCTCTTATGTTGTCACATTATCCTCCGTGCTCTCTTCGGCTGCCCTGGCGGTTTGTGGGTGGTCCTTGAAACCTCCGCCCCTCTCTTTATTATCTCCACTCTACCAACTAGTATTTCGTTCGTATCCGTAGTTCCTTTCCTTTTCTTTCTTTTTATACCATACTACAACTTTGAGTGCTCCTTCACGACGAGCCCGCCCATTTACCCCCTGTCGTATGTACTTGCGATGTCTCGACTCTTGCGTTCTGTATATCTGCCGGTTAACTTCTGAAAGTCGCAATGACTAGTAGTTTATCGATCAACTCCATTATTCTATTGTGGGGAAATGGCCCTAAGCAGGCATTAAACACACATACGTGGAGTATCTGGTATGGTCGACGATGGAGGAATGTAGTACATTAAAAAACGATCAGAGCAATGCAAGACATGGATTTTGTCGCTCTGTCACGACAGCACTAGATTGCGAACTACTCGTTAGAGGATGGAGGGGTGTTTGGCTCAATGAGGGCCCCTAAATCACACCCAGTCCTGAATTCGGCGCCCCGGAATGAGCGGATTCAAGAAGGCTAATTTAGCTGCTATCCTTCTCAGGAATATTTGGGACATGGTCGAAACGGGAGTGTAGCCTCAATAGCGGTCGGCCGGAAACGCGGCATCACCAGCGCTTCTCTCGAGGGGTGATGGGAGACAATAGGGTGGTTACTAGGTACGAGGTTGGGCGCGGAGTTGTGAGTGACGTGGCTCACTTGGATCTTGCTCGTATTCGAGGGCCGTAATGCTAGGTAGTCGACGAAATAGAAATAGAATCAGCACCGAATGGAGATGATGACGATGACGATGATAATGACGATAAACGCCAAGAACCCAGGAATCACATACGTAGAATAGAAAGGGAATCGGAGTGCACATTAGTGCCAGACATGCGAATATCGTACTTGCCCATTGTGGCCCTATCGCTGCTAGTAATGAAGGTGTGAAGAGGGGGAATACGGCGGCCAGGATGGATCGGAAGAGGACGTTGGCTGCTAGAGCGCTTGCACAGTAGATCGTGTATGTATCAATGAGGTAGCCAACGATAGCAGTCTAGCCGTCAAGGTTTTCAATTAAGTGATCATTATACGGATTATCGTGAAACACAGAGGGGAGACACACAAATAGGATGACCATCGAGGCACCGAAGGGGACGCCAGCTAGTATTGGGACGATCCAATGCACAGACGGTGAAGACGTCCTAATCCACAACGAAACCCCCGTCGTTAGTAAACGAAAACAGGAAAAACGCAAGAAAGGGCAAAGAGGGGGAAACAGTACATGAGGGCCAAGAACGACTCACCAGGCAAACCAGAATATACCTGTGGGAAGGGCGACACCTGCCCATCTGGCAAGGATGAGTCGATCCTCGGGCTGTGGACCTCCATTCTTCAGCACGTGCTCACGATAGAATTTGGCTTGGAGGGGTGAAAGCGATCCACCGGCGGCGACTCCCAGACCTACACCAAGGAAGGCTAAACCTCCTTCACCAGGAGAGAAATGGTGCCCTTTCTGGAATACGACGGCTGTGCGGCTCTTGCGTTAGATATCGGAACGAGTACGATCAGGGGAATCAGCTCTTACGGAACGCCTCTAAGAAAGCATACAGAATGCTGTAGACGATAGCAGAATATATGCTAAGTAGTAATACTATGGGCTCAGTGAGGAGATAGACTGGGGGGACGAACAGCTTCAGTATGTCTCCTCAATCACCTCTCTCGTGGGCCAATGCTTTAAGAGAATATCACTCACTGAATGGACGCGACAAATTCTTCCTCATTAATTTCGCAAACTGGAGATCCCCATCTTTCGAGAATTTGGAGACATAATATACGGCCCCTCCAGATTCGGTTTGGAGCTCTCGGGATCTTCGCTTAAGTAATACAGGTGCGTACTATCAATCCAGAAATCAGATGAATGTCCGGTTACCCGAAAATGAGGAAGCTGAGGGGGCGTACCGTCTCGGGGAAGTAAATAAACGCCATGAATAAATTAGAGGCGCCGATGATGAAAATTACCCATAACACCCATCGCCATCCGAGACGGGGAACTTGTGATACATATCCCTAAAGGTTCGTAAGCACGAGTCTGTCAGTTTTGACTCTCATCATTGTGATTCCGAATGGGTGAGCTGGAGTCTTACACCGATGATAGGGCCAAATACGGTGCCTGGACCAGGTATGTAAACAAATGAGCAACGCGGATGATAAGGTCCACTCACCAGCAAGAGGTGCCATGGCGTACAAGTTTTGGGGCAGGCCCCGCTCATCCGAATCCCAGATATCTTGGATTACCCCACCGGCATTCGTCAATGGTGATGACCTATCGATGAGAGGGGACTCAGACGCCTGGCGGCTAGCCTTCCTGGGAATGGATAACTCACCCACAGGCACCTGCTAGAAATCGAGTTGCCAAAAGGTAGGGACGTTACGTGCGAGGGCTCCGCCAACCTGGAACAATGTGAAAGGCGTATAACTGGCCAAAAAAATTAATCGCTGAAGATAGGACGAGTGTTTAGGGGCCACACTACTGGGCGTGGTGTGGATGATATCAGACGCACGCGGCCAAACATCTTACGAGCGAGACATTCTTGTAAGGTGAGAAAAGCGGGGAAACACTGAGGGTGGACGCTCACCTCGCTAAGCGGTGCCCAGATCAAAGGACCGAGAGCAAAGCCTAGAAAAACGGTGGAGGGAGATGTTTCTTGCGGTCGCCTGCCGCTTGGAAGGGAACTAACCAAAGACATATAGCGATAGTCCAAGAATGGCCACAGTTCGACTCATATGGAGATCGCGCATGACGGATTCGAGGCCACCGCTGTACGCGGAGGAGCCAGCGCTGACGCATATGGTGGAAAGGCCTAGCTGTAACGTCATCGCCCATTTCCGCAGGCGTGACCAGTCCCTTGGATTGCCTGGATCATAAGGCTTTGCGAAATCAACCTTTCAAGTTGTCCATTGAGCACTGTAGAAGAACGTCCAGGAAAACCAGCAGAATTTTACCACAAATGGATCTCCGAAAGTGCCCGATCCCGAATACTCTTTCACATCGTCAGATATCGTGGAGTCACATAGAGGGACAGCCAAAGATGGAGGATGCGTCTCTATTTCCATAGACAAACGAAAAAAAAGGGAGGGGGGGCACGAGAAAATGTCCCATGGTTGGCATATGTAGTGTATTATCGGCTCGCGCAGAGGCGACGGATGCTGTGGTGGCAGTGCTGGGGGGAAGGATCATGAGCATAAGCTCCTAGCAATTTTTTCCCGGCGAACGTGCCATACCTGGCCACATGTTTTCGCACCCAACAACGGCCCAGTCATGCTGCTGTACCTTGACTGCTTTCTTGTGCGAACCAGGACGAACTCACATGCCGTGATACATCTAGCCTCCAGATGCCTATGCTTAGATTTGCCTGCCGACAGCATGTATATGAATTTCGCGGCCGAAACACAAGGTTAAAGAGACCTTTCCAGTCACGCGGCCCGAAATGAGAGTCGGAAACCCCAGACGAGTTGCTCGTTCAGGTACAAACAAATCACGTGATATACCAGTGGAGACCAACAGTTTCATACATCACCAGTAAAGTGAATCTCAAAATGGAGATGAGGTACTTTAATGTATCATGGCCCAAATTAGTTGCCATATAAAAATTGGGTCATTTATTTGAGACCTCAAACTACAATACACTTGAACAGCAATAGCCATGATAATTGGGTACCATGTTACGTCTGTGCAAACGTGTCCCAGCCTCGATATAGGCTGGAGTTCCTGCAGATTCCGCCTACCGAAATAAATGTAACCCTGAAAATAATTTCCGCATCTGCATACCTGCTAGCGTGTTGTATATTATATTTCTTTTTGGTGAGAACTCTCCCCCCCATGGCTAGTGCCGTTATCGTATACTGCGGCCGCTAATATCAGTTAACAACAGATCGCCCAGATTACCGTGCACGTTCTACAGCGCTGATAATGTTGTTCAAGGGTTTACACGATAGGCAAGGGAACATAATTATTACTTCTATATATTTACTGTCTCTATCATTGGCATGGTGTCCATTTCGCTTCAAATTTGCCACAGCAATTCTCAAGATGTTTCCTTCCAGATGGGAGAAAAAGGAGATATCTCTTACAGTAAATTGATAGAGATATGGAGGATAGTGATCGATTGTATGTTGTATTGCAATCAAGTTTTCAATCGATAACCAATCATTGAATTTTTCTCATTCTCGAATCTATCTTCTCGTTGAGCCCATATTCTTTACTAAGCATATCGTCCTGAGTGGGTACCAGGGCTTCACCAAGTTGGAACAATTATCTTGCTTGACCGGGTCACTTGGGAATTCAGAATTACACTATATTATCGTGAGGATCTGGAAAGCCCATAGAGTTTGTGGTCTCGGTGAACTTCACACGTGTACACCACAGCATCTTCAGCAAACAGTCCTTTGGATCCTTCGTGGCATTCTGGTCCTTTGTTGAATATATTGAATATATATGTTGCCTCATGTCATTTAACGCCGATGAAGGCTCTCGGTGGCAGTTTCAGCTTCCCCTCTAGTGTGAAATATAATGGACGTTGGCTCGTGTTGATTGCATGATTCAAGTGCATCGAGCGGTGACTACTGTCTTACATAAACCAGGCACCGGTTCACGGCAAGTCCCATACACGTGACCGGTCATCGATAGAGCTGAACCTGGGCTCCCGGAACGTTATGACCTATGACCGGAGCTTGAGGTCATAATATGACAGTAATTGTGAATTTATGGCTTGTCGCAGAAGTTGGGCCTGCCTAGGGTTCAGTTGCCTGTATGGCTCTTAAACCTGCAGTATTGCCGCTGGCTGAGATCTCTTTGTGTTCTTCTCACATGATGGCCCATCTTTTTGTCTTTTCTCTCTTTACCCTATGGATGTTGGCATCTGTCACCAATATATGCGCTCTCATGTGGAGCTGAGATCGGCGGATACAATGTTCTCCTGAAAATAGGGAGTGCGCGTCAGACGGTCCTTCTACCGATCTTTGGATAATTTCCTTAGCATTTAGTGCATATCATTGCCGGAGCCTCCCAACTATCTTTCTGTCGGCTATCTGATTTATCAGACCGTAAATGGAAACACTTCTCTGTTTAACATCGCATTCGCCGATGTTACTGATGGCATATATGGCACGTATCAAGATGTCAGGCAGAAGCATGACGTGACTCAATTCCTGCAGTACACGAGTTTCAACAGGTTGAGCGAATCAAGGAGAGTCGATTGACTGGAGGCGAACGGATTGCCTACGGAAATCTAATGCTGATCTCCTGGATTCCTTACTAGGCGGTCAATGGGCTTTCCCTTGTCATTTCGACGTGCGAATCGCATTTATCTTCAGGCGATGGTCTTGGGATTCGTCGCTCAGCTGCCCACTGATCTTTCTCAATGAAGGACTCCGATATTCACGACGTCCCCAATCGACCTTTGCTGGGTCTTTTACAGGGTCCTCCAACTATGCCTTTCTCATATCCTTTCGCGTTATTCCCAACTTCTGACGGGGCGGATTGGCAACTTATGGGTGCCTTCCTACTCACGTATCTAATATATTTTCAGGTGCATTTCCATTTGGTGTCTTTTAATTGGGATGCACGATTCTGGCATCAACCTCATATAATCCCTGATGGGGGGCCTTTATTCGCTGTGCTCTCTACTCTAAGAACAAGGCGAATCTTCGACACCGGCTGCATTACACCTATCCTCTCTAAAAATTCCTTGGCCTGGGAATAGTCCTGGAGGAAACAGTACACTCGGAGCCGGGTCCCCCGCCATTCTGCTCTCGATCGCCACGGCGTCGGGTCGGAGCGATCGTTATAACTGACGTCGTTGGTTCCCCTCGGCTTTCATTTTCTTCTGCTGTTCTTGGCGTATTAGGATCGACATCTTCTTGTTGTGGTAGGCCAATATGGGAGATTAACTGGGCCCCCGTGGTAATGGCCATATCGACTCTATGCTTCTCGTACACGTCTCATACAGGAAGTGGATAGATTCAATCTCCTTTTTATCTGACTTTCTGGACGTTATAATGATGCTTTCCCTCGTTTTGTTAACTCAATTATACTTATTTCCTCCTTGATTTTTGCTTGAGTGGGGCAAACGATCTGAAGAGGCACACGTAGCAGGAGGTTCACAGGTCTAGCGAGCCTGGCGTTATTTGGAGCCCTTAGGTACAAAAGGTAATTCTCTATACGCATGAAGGACATCCTCCAGTGGAGACTGGAGAGTCATCTGCTGCTGGAGCTTAAGGACTTCGAGTCTACTCCTCACCAGGGATTCGAAACTACCATCTTTAGGACCACTTTGATTTTCATCGTCTTTCAACATGGTGGCGTGGGGGCCGGTGGGGGGCGGGTAGGAGCCTTCCACTACTCGTAGGTACTGTTGATGAATAGAATAAGCGCCGTACGTATCCCATAGTGATATGCGTAACGAATGGTGCACCTACCTCAATGAGGCGTTTCACGGTAGTGATCTCTACCTGAAATTTGAGGTACTCTTTGTGTAATTGGAGTCGAGACGGAGAGCGGTATGGGAGGCGCTTGGCGCTCGCATCCGTCCACTTTGGTGCAGATGCGAAATCGATCTTGGAACGATTTCGTCGGAGCCATTTAATTACAGCAGCGCGGGTCATGTAACTCAGCGGGGACACAGTGGAGGGACGGCTTGTAAGAGTTTGAAGGGCTCTCGTGGCAGGGATGTTCTCAAATTGATTCGGGCTCTGGACCATGGAGGAAATCCGGGAGGAGTGAAAGGATATGGGCGAGAAACTAATTTGATCAGGTTCGAGGAATTCGGTTGAGCTGCTATGTTCAGGTTCGTATGCTGGGGAGGCCACGGCACCCAGGGAGTAATGATCCTGGGTAGTGGTTTTGTAAGCCTACAGATCTTTCCTCGCAAACTTCACCACATACCTTCCTTCCGTCTGCAACCATTGCATATCGTAGATTCTGAGTTAATGATTTTTCTTCGACACATAATTCAAATATATGAAAGGGAATTAGAAATGGATAAGCAAAATACTGTTCTTCCTCAATAATCAGGGGTCGGGAAAAGGCCTAAAATGAGGACGGATAATTACGGCTTCGACAGAGGTTTTGTCGCGCGTAAAAGGTGGCCCTTCCTTGGGATCCGGGGGTGTAACTAAGACTGTCGGAGCTGGGTGTAAATCGTACGGGATGCACTCTATTCTGGGAAAGACAGTGAACAATCATCAATTTTACATTCGATTGACAATATGAAGAAGTGCATGTCAATCCCCTCACATTTTATCACCACGCCGCACCAGGGACTCTTCAAATTGTGGTGCATTGAGGATGTCACTGATATTTGAAGAGATTCGAAGAGGGATACGGCACATATCATATAATCTACTCCCTTTCAGTACCATGTAGTAGTTTAACACCAGATTTTGGATAGATACTTGAGTAATAACATACCCGGATACACTCTATTATTGAAGTGGGGTTAGATGTCAGGCTCTCAAACTGATATCGCACACCCTCTCACATCGAGTCCAAGGTCCATACATTCTGTTCCGTTGGCTCAGAATGCTCTGCGTATACTACGACATTCATTGCCCATGCGGGCCAATAGATAGACTTGACTAGCTGTGCCTTGACCTCTGCTCTGGGAAAGCGTTTCTTGGCGAGCCTAAGGACTAAGAGAAATATCGCACGAGAATTCATGGGATCCAGTGAAATACTGCATTCTCACCACGACTATGCAGTTTAGCACTAGTCTCCGAATCATCGAAAGGAATAGCTATGAAAAACAATCAACAATAAGTATTGAAGGGTAGTACAATCTCCACTATCGCGCGTTACTTACCACGCATCCCTTTTGGCGCTGTACTTACTCTGCGGTAGCATGTTCCTTGGAAGGATGCCTGCCGTATTCTACATCGATACCCGACAAACATTACAAAACAGTGGGATCGGTATTTTCCGGCCCGTGTGAGCGTGACGCCAGATTACGTTATCACACTCATCGTCTTCTCGGAAGGCCTTTGAGCGCAGCTGACAAAATACCTGTAATTAGGAGATGTTCTCGTGGCTTGAACTTCCTCAGTGGAAAAGCCCTTCCCTTTTCGAGAATGCGATATACCTTTGATAATGAGGAAAATGTACGCGATTTATTCGACATCCGGTACCCGTTATCAAAGTGTGAATGCTGTTTGCAACTGCTCGTCTAGCCCGGATATTGCAGGTATTCAGGGTCTTCTATACGAAAGAATGGGCTTTCTAATAGCTAAGTAGTGATGGCCACTTCTAGAATTTCGGGGATGGCATTCACACTACACACTGATGCAACGTCGATGGTGACGAACGGCGCAGAATAACTCCCACCGTCGTTCGCTTTCATTCACAGTCGCCTCGATAACATAAAACGGGACCATTATCGGGCGTTCTCCAATTGCAAAACAAGAGACCAGGGAGCCAGGGTGGTCCATTGCGCTTACTTGGATTCTATTACCACGGACACCGATCTGATAATCCAAAGCCTTTTCTACAAGGCGAACGGGGATCGCATTCTTGCGCAGAACAAGGGCAGCAGCGAGACCGCCTGGATCATCCGCATCAATGACAAATTAGCGTACAATGGATATTTGGGGGGACGTGCATTGCCGAGCGCCAGGCTTTCATGCGACGGATGAATTCAAGAAGTTTGTTTGCCACTGTATGCACGTCTGAAGGGTTGGGGACGAGCTCCTTGAGCAGCTGGGTACTAGAGTTACCCGGTGTTTGGGGCACTTCCAGAAAAGGATCATTCTGGGAGGCTGGTTGAGGTTGGGAGGTGGGGAGAGGCATTTATGGATTCTGAGTGCGTGTCTTGGAGAGCTAGTAGGGTTTAGGAAAAGGCAGCTCTTTGAGACGCGAGAAATATGAGAGATTAGAGAGAAGTTTGCTTGAGGATCCACGTATGGAATGCTATGGATGTCCGTGGAGGTAAGGCAGAAAACACGACGATTCGTCACGAAATCACACGCGAGAAGCTGTTTGTCCCGCCTGAACAGTCTATATATGTATCTGACCATAAGCTACGAGTGCAAGAGCCTGGTTGAAAAGGGCGTCTTGCTCAAGTCGGGGATGCAAAAAAGAGTTCGGCTTTCTCGTTCTAAGCTTTGTCATGAAAAATCTCTCTCCTCAAGCTTCCATCAAAATGAAATACTCCCGATTACGGGAACCGATCTTATGAAACGACCTTGGACGACGTGCGTTAAGCGCTTGCGAGGCATCTGGCTTATTACTGTAATAAATAGCGAAAACTTCATCCAGAGATTTGGCGATGGCTAAATCACATAACGTATCGAGTATAATAATGTGCGCTGTCTATCACTTCGTCTAGGTACAAGAAATTATTTAGAGTCAAAGGATTTGAATACATCCTCAATTGCAACAGGGTAGTTATGGGTGATGATTCATCCGACTTGCCTCGCACCGCTTTACGTCCCAACGCCTCGTCTTGCCTCGCTTTCAAGTCCCCTCCCTAGGTCTCCAGTGCCCAACGCCCCATGCCATCCAGAAGACTCTTCTCGACGAGAACTCGCAGGGTCCAATCGCCTTCAACCCCGTCCAATGATGCTTCTCCGAACCAACCATCGACTTCGTGCATCCGCGGCCTCCAACTATGCCTCAGCCATCATATCCGGATTATCTCAATGAGAATGCCGGGCCAGGATGGGATGCCGCTCTCGTTCTGGCCTCGATAATCCGTGATATACCTGCTCCACTATCTGGTCCACTCACTCAAGTTGTCCACGTCGCGGCGGAGGTAATCGAGGCAGTTAAAACCATGCGGGACGGAAGAGATGGATGCATACACCTCATAGTTCGGGTCACAAAGTTTCTTGAGAGCTTTGTGGGCGGGTTGAAGGGGAGCAACATCTCCGATAATACGGCAATAGCTTCAAGTTTATTCATCTTGAAGCGGTATGCTTCCCAATTTCCTCGTACAATCTCTACAGTGAAATATATCTGTTTCGGCTATAGGAACCTGATGGCAATTTCTGCTGATGCAGAGCGATGGTCCAGTTTGAATCTTTTGAGTCGCTATGCCCAGCGTGATCAAATTATGACTGCGATATCGAGGCACGGGGAGAATCTCACAGATTGTTTCCATGCGTTCCAAGTGAGTGTCTATTCAACAGGTCTCCTCTCACTTCGCGAAAATATGCTGACATCCTTGTAAAGATCGTCACATCGATAACAGCAGCCAAACCTGTGGACAGAGTGGGACGGTTCCTCTCCGGGCCCATCAGTCCCAGCGAGACCCCTATTAGCCTCTGAAAATGCTCCGGTGAGTAATTTGGGGCCATCAGCAATTCAATGATGTTAAATTCGGTTTTTAGACTTCGAGCTTGCTGGAAGGACTGCCCAACTTTACCGAACATCGGGCGGGTCAGGCAGTGTTTGAGCAAATCGGCGTGGCTGCCCAAGGACGACCAGAGGAGATCGGGTTACGGCGACCTCGACACCACTGGGCTCAAGGTGATTGACATACTGGGTTCAATATAGCAATAAGAGACTGATGAAGATGAAACAGGGATGCGGGGATGACTGGACTGCGAACTGGCCATGATCACCAGGTTTCATATCTCACAAGCCAGATCTTGGAGCTTACGGCGGAAGTGCGCAGTGTCTTGCCACATATTTCGGTCGGTACAGATGCCGAAGCGCAGGTTGTGAGATGGGAAACTCACCGACAGCCGACTGGGGACCCGACACGTCAACTTAGTGAAACAGCTACAGCCACATTGGAGCTCCTGACCGAACTGCGTGATGTCGGGAGATCAGATTGGATTCGGCCACGCTGGCCGGAAAGATGAATGATCTGTCAAGGAATTTGCACGATCTGGGTCTTTGGGGCGAGGCGTGTGAAGTACAGACTACGACAGTGGTACTATACCGCACTGGAGAGGACAAACCACATCTTGCTAGCGGTCTTTTTGGCCTCTCCCTTTGTCTTTCGGGCTTGGGCCGTCATGAAGAGGCCCTCAGAGCAAGTGCGGAGGCATTGAGCATTCGTCGCTCGCTAGCAACAGATCAACCTGAAGTATTCGGCCCAGACCTCGCTCTTTCTCTTAACAACCTCTCCGTTTATCTTTCAAAATTTGGCCGTGATGAAGAGGCCTTCAAGGCAAATGAGGAGGCCTTGGGAATTCATCGCTTGCTAGCCACAGATCGCCCCAAAGTATTCCGCCCAGATCTCGCTCATTCTCTTCACAAACACTCCTATTGTCTTTCAAAATTTGGTCGCAATGAAGAGGCCCTCAAGGCAAATGAGGAGGCCCTGAGCATTCATCGCTTGCTAGCCACAGATCGATCCGAAGTATTCCGCCCAGATCTCGCTCGTTCTCTTGACACCCACTCCTATTGTCTTTCAAACTTTGGCCGGGATGAAGAGGCCCTCAAGGCAAATGAGGAGGCCTTGAGCATTCATCGCTTGCTAGCCGCGGATCGCCCCAAAGTATTCCGCCCAGGTCTCGCTCATTCTCTTCTCAACCACTGCCATTGTCTTTCAAAACTTGGTCGCAATGAAGAGGCCCTCAAGACAAATGAGGAGGCCTTGAGCATTCATCGCTTGCTAGCCGCAGATCGCCCGCAAGTATTCCGCTCAGATCTCGCTCTTTCTCTTAACAATCACTCCCATTGTCTTTCGAAATTTGGCCGTGATGAAGAGGCCCTCAAGGCAAATGAGGAGGCCTTGCGCATTCGTCGCTTGCTAGCCACAGATCGACCCGAAGTATTCCGCCCAGATCTTGCTCATTCTCTTCTCAACCACTCCTGTCATCTTTCAAAATTTGGCCGCAATGAAGAGGCCCTCAAGGCAAATGAAGAGGCCTTGAGCATTTATCGCTCGCTAGCTGCAGATCGACCCGAAGTATTCCGCCCATATCTCGCTCGTTCTCTTCACAACCTCTCCGTTGATCTTTCGAAATTTGGCCGCAATGAAGAGGCCCTTAAGGCAAATAAGGAGGCCTTGGGAATTCGTCGCTTGCTAGCCACAGATCGACCTGAAGTATTTCGCTCAGATCTCGCTGATTCTCTTGACAACTACTCCAATCGTCTCTCGAAATTTGGCCGCGATGAAGAGGCCCTCAAGGCAAATGAGGAGGCCTTGAGCATTTATCGCTTGCTAGCCGCAGATCGCCCCGAAGTATTCCGCCCAGATCTTGCTGCTTCTCTTCACACCCACTCCAATCGTCTTTCGAAATTTGGCCGCGATGAAGAGGCCCTCAAGGCAAATGAGGAGGCCTTGAGCATTCGTCGCTTGCTAGCCGCAGATCGCCCCGAAGTATTCCGCCCCGATCTCGCTCTTTCTCTTCACAACCTCTCCATTGATCTTTCAAAATTTGGCCGCAAGGAAGAGGCCCTCAGGGAAAATGAAGAGGCCTTGCGCATTTATCGCTCACTAGCTGCAGATCGACCTCAAGTATTCCTCCCATATCTCGCTGAGTCTCTTAACAACCACTCCATTTGTCTTTTGAAACTTGGCCGCCATAAAATGGCCCTTAAGGCAAAGGAGGAGGCCTTGAGCATTCGTCGCTCACTAACCACACATTGACCCATACTCCGCTCAAATCTTGTTCATTCTCTTAACAACCTCTCCATTCGTCTTTCGACATTTCACCGCCATAACTTACTGCCGACTAGCTGTGCATTGGCCTGCTGCGAGGCCTGCCATCTTCCCAGCATCTGCGTTAACGTGAAATCGACGACACGCCTTCAGTTCGAAAGATACTCATTGTCCCTAGTATCTGTGAGGGGGCTCGTTCGGCCGCGACACCGATGAGGTTGACCCTACTTGGTAGTTCGGTTAAATATGGGGCCCCGAGTGTCCTCCGCATACGCGCGGTAAAGAAGTGTTAAGGCGCCCAAAATGGGGAATGGGGGTGCCGCTTCCGGAGCCCAACGGAGCATCCTTAGTCAAGACTCGACAACGCTTAGAGTGAGAATAGATAATGGGCAGGCAGTATCAGGAAATGTTCCTGATCCTGTTTGGGGCTGGCGGGTTCGAAAGAAATCGATATCGTCTAAGCCAGCGCTCAAAGAGGTACGATTCAAAGGCTGGCAGTCAGGGTTTCCGATATATCTGCATTATTTGTCGCTTCTCCCCCTTTATTGCCCCCCGCGCCCGTGGGAATCGCAACTACGAAAAAAACGCCGAGCTCCTCAAAACCTCCTGCATCATGCTATTTCTCAAAGTCTCCGATGCATCAGAATGCAGGGGCCTGCGTTCTGCACTGGTTACATGCCCATGTGTTTTTGCCCAGAATCAGTTTCAAAATCAGTGAGCCGTGATTACCGCCTACCTTACTGTAAGACCTCGCGGGGGAGGGTCGCTCCTCACTCTCGCCTGGGGATTAAAAGACGAGAGATGAACAATGACGGTACCTCCCTTGTCTGCTCTATATCGACCCTGACGCCTTTATCCTCCCGGACCTCCCGGACGTATAACGGCGACATCTTCCCCCCACTCCCCACCTAATTTTTCTGCACGCCCGTTCCTCACTTCTGTCTCATCCCACAATGTCCTCAGGTTCTTCAGGCATCCCATCAAGAGTAAGCCCTAATCCTTGGAAATCACGCACTTGAGAGAGAGCTCTGCTCCACGGATATCAGAATCCCTCATATAGTCTCTCGCTTGATGACCTCGCCTTTTCGGGTTCAATCCACACACGACGGCATACCGCTCACTCACTTCCTGCGCCAAGCCCAGCGAAGCACCCTGGGCGCCGCTTGACTCCTCCCTGTGGAAGCTCCCGAAATCGGCATCATCTGTAGTAGTAGTTCTTGAAGGCATCGGAAGCTCCTTGAGCTCCTAAGCATTTGATCAATTTTGTTCGTCCTGTCTTCTTGGGTGAGAACAAGCTTTCGAAGTCATGTTGTCATTATGGTGCATCGAGGGATGGTAGACATGTATGTGTATAGTATTCTAGTAATTACATGGCCACAAAAAGACTAGACCAAGATTTTCGAAAGGGTATTTTTCTATGCCTTGAGCATCATATATTCGTGTCGGGCCGAATGAGAATGACCGAGGGTGAGGCCTTCCAGGCTTGGGTAGCATCGACATCATATGCCCTCCGGGCGTGACCTTGAGTAACAACGAGCACCCGATTCATACCGAATCACTCTCCCCGACCCCGCATCAGGTGTATTCTCGGGAAGAACAAGGTGCGAATCGACGAGGCCATGACCATCTTTGTTGTATTTTCCGAGCGCATGCAAGACCTCCTGCGTTGATGCAGGGCCAGGAGGTTCAGCAGGGTGGACCTTCCGGGAGCTCGAATACCAACGCAGTATGGGAAAAAGGCCTCGAGCGATCGAAGAGTGTCATTGTCCTTGGCCCGGCGCCATCCTCGGCGACAACGGGTCCGAGTACGAGATTGGGGGCATCCGGAGCGCGACCTCCCCCCCCCTGTATCGGTTTGTCGTCATCCCCACACGGCATGTAAACCTTGTTGACGTTGTTGACGTTCTTCTTCCTATCAAAACGCCGGTCCAAGACAATTTTGCTGCATTGATAATTCACTCCCAATACATGGTCATGTACGAAACCCGGATAGACACTCTGGGACGCGTCCTTGGAAGTCATGCCTCTGTCGCACATTGATTGGGTGCAGGTTGGTTGGTTGGAATTCTTGTTTGTATACCGCGTAGGCTCCCATAATGAGGTATGTAGGTTGGTCATCAACTTGAGGATCTCCGTGATTGGAGGCATGCGCTCCGTTTCATACGCCGAGGAGCGAGTCGAGGAGGCAGATTTTTCATGACAAGGGAAGCTTCCAGACCTACATAGTATATCGACGACATTTTGTATTTGTTCCGGAGTCCCATTACCCATCACTGAGAAGTGAGGAGGTGGACCCACGGACAAGGCAGCACCCTGAACGATACGATGAGAGGCAATACTGTGCCATCAGTCATGAGGACTCGAAATTATCGTGCAAAGGAAGACATACAACCTGGGGGTGGCACTTCCATATGCGGCCCCAATACTTTCGTGAAGAGAAGAGAGCATTAAAAACTATGGATCAACAGCGCATGTAAGAGCAGAAACCTCACCTCACGATCCAGGCCGTCCATATCTACATCAGCTACAAGGAACGGTAGCTTCTCCTGCGTTTCTCCCCAGAAGTTCATCCGAGGTGTTTTCGAGTAACCCAGTCCACCTCCAAGGTTTCATTCTGAGAAGAGCCACTTTTCTCGCCTTTTAGGAGATTTGCAGTCACCTTGTGAGGATCTTGTGTAAAGTCGACGAGTTCCGTCCCTAGTTCGACTGTGACGCCGAGCCAACTAAGGTGAGAACGTAATATTTCCTCTGTAGTGGATTGACTCAGTATCCCGGGATTGGGCTGGGGCGACGAAGAGACAGTGAGAAAAAAGAACAGCCCTATCAAGCCATAAAACAAGTTGGCACAAACGTAGGGAACTGCTGGAGTCACAGGCTCCTTTACACCGAAGTCCCATGTCCTAATGACAAGTTTTCCTTCACACGCTCCCATTTGGAGAGGGTTCAATAGAATTATCGAATATGTCGGCGAGCAGGCCGAGGATCTTGAATAGCTCGAGAATCTTAGGCTGCAGTAGAGTATTGGCTGGGGGGTCCAAGATCAGGAAACCAGGGAGGTCCATCGCGCTTACTTAGGTTCCATTGCCGGACACCGATCTGATAATCCAGAGCATCTTCTATGAGGCGAACGGCGATTCTATTGTTGCGCGGAACGAGGACAGCTGCGAGACCACCTGAATCATCCACATCAGTGAGAAATTAGTGTAGATTGGGTATTGGAAGGGACGTGCATGGCCCAGCTCCAACCTATACGGGAATCAGATTACACGTCGCGTTTTCAGTGGGAGGACTTACAATGACTACTTGGGGCGATAACATGTGTAGATGAAGATGTGAAGGACACGTACGCTACGAGATTCCTCCTCATGTAGACGATTAAGGCTGTGCCGCGTGCGCGTAGGGGTTGGTGTCACCCTGTAACAATTGTGCGAAATCCTACAGTGTTGCAGACCTGACAGTGACAGGACTGCGTAGCTTGTCACAAAGTCCAACCAAGTCAAGGGCCTTTGTACAAGTGATTCACAAGATCGGCCATCCAATGCTCGGCTGGACGATCCGCCGTGGATCCAGAAATGATGCAAGGCAAGACATGCTGCGAGAGTGGACAAGAAGCGGGAAAAGTATGCAAGGAACAGCGATATAGTTAGAGCTGCTTGCATCATTCTTGTATAAGAGTCCTAGGTCCCCGACTCTGATGTTTACATAAGAGAGGTGTTCACTCTCGTACCTCACCCAGGAGGCTGAAATGGGCGAGATCCTATCCCGCCGAACTACGCGAGTAGCAGAAGACTGAGGCCGAGAGCTCGAACGCAAGTTCTCGACCTCCATAGATCTTTCGAAATCTGGTCGCCATGAGGAAGCACTGAAGATAAACGGAAAACATTGACCGCGTCTTGGAAGCAGATCGAGCGGAAACATTATGTCTAGCTCGCGTTCACTCTGTCGTCAACCTCTCTCCTCATCTTTTAAAATTGGGCCACCGCGAGGAAGCGATCAAGACAAATGCAGAGGGCATCAATGTTCATTGTCCACCGATTGAGCGAGCGGGGAGAAGAGTCTTCCACAGCGCAGTAATTCTGGGAAATAGTTGCGACAGTGGCGAGGTCAGAGACGAACCAGATACTGTACGCAGATTCGAGTGTAATGAGAGACGGAATCGTATGCATGATACATCTAGGAGACCTCTTTTTCAAGTCAGGCCATCAAGTCCGAGTCAAGCATTCCAGCCTCAAGCGTGCAAGATCAATCTAACAGCAGTAGGGAGATGCGAAGGCATCTACAGTATATCCCCTTAAGTCACAAAAAGAGCGAGTGAATGTCAAACAAATCGATGGTGATCTGGGGGGATTCCATTCATAAACTTAAGTCGATAACCAAGAAATTGCAAGCGCGTGTTCATGGCCCAGAGGCCAACAAAATAGTAAAGTAAGAAATGTCGTCAACACCGTATTTATGCCAGAAATAATGGTTGGATCGCTGTTTCCATAGATACGAATTGCGGATCTCAGTCCGAATAGCATGACCGTGAACCGCAAAAATCGCCAGAAGTAACTTTACCCCATTTGTTTGACTCCCCGACGAGTTGCAACGCGGGTCAAAATTAGAGGCGCTAGAGACGCAGGAGGGTGATCTCATCGCACTAAGGTGTAAGGATTGCAGTCATCTTGAACTCTGATTGTATGCGGTATCGCGTCTGGCAGTGATGCTCACAAGTATAGCCACTGGGGGGAAACAAAGAATGAGGCGATTCACAGCATGGAAGTACCGCCACAGGCCCGCCGACTGAGCCCCCACAGATTGCGTGCAGTACGTGGGAGATCGGTCGTTGCCGAATGGGCCGCAATCGCAACGTGTTCTTTGCTGTTATTTCCCACTGAAAGAATTTTGGACCATCGAACCGTCCTTGGGGCTGACTGGCAGGCAACCCGTTCTAGAGAGACACCATGTTCCACGTCCTTCGTTTACCAATTCTCCTCTTCTGCTTCACACTTATTGCATCTGTCGTGTGCGCCGATTTCTACAAGACACTAGACTTGAGTCGATCGGCTTCTGATGCGGATATCAAGAAAGCGTACAAGAAACTAAGCAAGAAGTACCACCCTGACAAGAAGGGTGGCGACGAATCTAAATTCCTCGAAGTTACTCGAGGTCAGGAAAGGCAGCGTCTCTTAGAATGACTCGTCTCTAAAACACGAATTTTCTTAGCCTACGAAGTCTTGTCCGACCCTGAGGTAGGTTTTCCATCATATCTTTGTGAAGTATCTGAGCCCTGTACTTCATAGAAAAAGAAGGTATACGACCGACACGGTGAGGTACTCGACATAGTTTTAATTGGACAGGGTCCGTCCCTTATGTATCCATTAGGAAGGGCTGAAGAATGTTGAGAATGGAGGGGGAGGCCACGCAAATCCATTTGACATTTTTCAGAGCTTCTTTGGTGGCGGTCGTAAGCATTATGTCTTCTAACGGCTGGATCGGCCATTGCTTAACATGCGTCAGAACAACACCAAGGTGCACGGAAAGGTCCTACATCTGTTTCAGAGTTTGAAGTGCCGCTGGCAGCAATGTGAGCCGTAATTACCTTTTTGGTGGCTGTGTCACTCACTGGGAATTCGACATATTCAGCTACTCTGGTCAAAGCGTTGACGTGAGTGATTTGGGCCTATAGGTGACTGCTGGCTGCTTGCTCATCATATTTATTAGTTTATGATCAATAAAAAGGTTGGCCTCCCACGTACGCCGAGAGAATGCTGGCTGACAACTCAGTTTTGAGATACTTTGTGATCACTGTCGGGATCCGGTGCTGCTTCTGATAATCACATCAAGACCTGCAAAGGTTGTGGTGGTCAAGGAGTCAAAATCGGCCGTCAACAGGTTTTCCCTGGCATGTATGCCCAAACCCAAACGACGTATGAAGCTGCTCCTATTCTTCCAAAAGGTAGAATCCTCATTCATTTTTGTTAGGTGCGATGAGTGTGGAGGACGCGGCAAAGTCATTACCAAAGTCTGCCCGCATTGTCACGGGTCGAAAGTCCTTCAGCACACTCAACATTATACTCTGGAAGTAACCCCGGGAATGCCAGAAGGTCACGAGGTCGTATTTGATGGCGAGGGTGATGAAAGTCCAGATTGGGAGGCCGGCGACATAGTTTTGCGCGTTCGCAGCAAAAAGCAGGAAGGAGGTTGGAGACGGAAGGAGTCCAGCCTGTACTGGAAGGAAACAATCGGTGTAGACGAGGTGCGGCTATCTGCTGTCTCGTCAAGTTGGCACTGCTGAAATGATTTCGCGGCCAGGCACTGCTTGGGTTCGACCGGAATCTCACACATCTAGACGGGCATATTGTGGAGCTACGACGGACCAGCGTTACTCAACCTGGTCCGTTCTTACGCCTCTAATGTTCTTCGTCGTATTGATGCCTTGTTTTCAGGATTTGTTCAGACCATCAAAGGGGAAGGTATGCCTGTCTTTGAACAAGATGGCAAATTCGGTGACTTGTATGTGGAATATAATGTCATATTACCCTCTACCATAACTCCTTCACTACGGACGAGTAAGTAATCCTCTCTTGACTGTGACGACTTTATACAAACTTATTCACGCTTCTAGAACTGGGTGAGATCTTTCGGCGAAATATAGGGAAAGACGAGTTATAATGGCATGTAGACCCTTGTGAAATAGAATATAACTATGATCATTATATATAATTACTCGGCCTCAATATTAGTCTGGGGAGCTTCCAGCCCGGCGAACAAAGATTGTCTGCTGAAGCACAGGTCCTGCTTAGGTAACGGACTACTCACCATAGCTGTTGGGCATGACCAATCCTTTTAGAATTATTGATGGTAGTCTTCCCGTGTCTTCACTTCTGTACGAAGATGAAGAGCTCGTAAGTTCTCAGGACGGTGTGGGGCTATATGATGGGTACGTCGTGGTCATTGTAATGCGATCTTACCCTCCACCAACATGTGCACAGGAAGGAGAAGACCGTCGGCAGGCAGAATGGAACCATTCAACTCACAACGCATCGTCTTATGTACATTGATCAGGCGTACCCACAACGGAATAGCCTTTCTCTCGCACTCTCTGCTGTCCGCCAGACAGAATTCTACGCCGGTTTCCTCACATCGTCTCCAAAGATTACTATCTTTATTCACACCGATACACGTCCCCCACCAACTCCCACCACCCCTAGCTCTTCGCTTTTGCCTGTGATAAATGTCGGTGAACTAAGCACTCCAATGCAATCTTGGGTATGCCCTGTTTGCAGCTACAATAACCCTCCAACAGCCAGCGAAGGGCGCCCAAAATGTGTCCTTTGCGGGGTCATCCGAGATAATCGCGCCTACGTGGCCTCTATCACCCACACTCCTCTCCATCGCTCGCCATCTTTACCGTCCTTGAGGCTTCCAGTATCTTCAACTGATAGTCCCCTATCGGAATCCCTGACCATTTCCGAATCGTCAAATTCCCAACCCGAGTCTATCGAATGTTCCGTCTGTACATATTTGAATCATCCATCGATGACCAGTTGCGAAGTATGTGGGACACTGTTGTACAAGCGGAAGGTCCCCTCTCGATCATCCGGGTCTACCCCTTTCTCTTCCTCGCCACCCCCTTCTACACCGAACGGTACCCCTCTAGAGGCATCGATTCCTTCTAGAGATATGTTGCGAATGTCTTTTCGGAAAGGGGGCTATAAACCATTTTATAATAGTCTGAAGAAAGCTTTAATGCGAAAAGCCTGGGAGGTGAGGAGAGATCACGCTTGTTCTCACTTTCGTTTTATTTCATCCTCACGGTTCAGGGAAGCGACGCTCTCTCTCAAAGAGGCTCAGGCGGAGCATCAGGGGCCCCTCGTTTGGGCATACGTACGTTCTCACCTTGAGGAACCTAGATTTCCGTTCTAACGATGTCTCAATACTCTTTAGAGGGTATTTTTGAGAGCATGGACAATAATGTGGTTGTGGTTTCAGAGAATATGCATGCGGGTCTTCGGGACTTAGAAGCTTTGATGACGAAGGCGAAGGAAATGGTCGAACTTGCGTCGTCACTGAATACGAAGCTGACAGCTCAGGAAGAAGAACAGGCGCGAAGGCGTGCTCTGCACCCCGACTTGAGTCTTGGGTTGTCGATGATCACCGAGCCAGAAGAGGCTACATTTATACGGTCTTCGCTGGCTCAACTCGGGCTTCCAACAATGGCAGTGACACAGGATATGGTCAAAGACGAAGACAGCTACCACGAGGAACTTGCAAGAGAGCTTGCGGGCATCCTCTCTGGAAAAGGCGTCACAGGGAAGGGTTTGCTAGGTACTGGGGAGGGTATCATAGGTTTGGACGAGGTGTGGTGTGGCTGGAACCGTGCACGGGGTGTTGGTGAGCGTTTTCCAACAACCGGATACTTCTCTCAGGGGTCCATTATGTTCACTAGAGAATGTATTCTAGCTCTAGTTCCCCCATCATCCTTGTTACTATCGGTCCCTTACCTCTCTCAATACACCTCACCACCCATAGAACTCCGGGTTTTCCGTTCGGGTCTCCGCGTCTTACACACTCCCAAGTACAGCAATAACGCATTTTCTGAACGGCTTGTGGCCCTCCTCAACGCGACTCCTGCTGGATTCAAGACTATTATTGACATAGCAATGGGGGAACA
Organism: Hydnum rufescens UP504; assembly: GCA_014904985.1. Lineage (NCBI taxonomy): Eukaryota > Fungi > Basidiomycota > Agaricomycetes > Cantharellales > Hydnaceae > Hydnum > Hydnum rufescens. The sequence goes on along the minus strand of MU128955.1, from coordinate 138,525 downwards.
TATGAGTGTTGGCCTTGCCGAGGAGATGATCCAAGATGTTGAGGATGCTGGTCGGGTGGCCCGAGACGATGGGGGAGCGAACGATGAAACGCGGTGGTATGTCAACATCCTGCATGATTACGTATGGGATGGTGCAGAGGCACCCTCATAACCGCATTCCGGCACGATGTGTGTGGAGGGCGATGGATAATCTACGCTTGGCAATCACTTTTCCCTTGCAGTCGTGTCGTCGAACACTTGTAAGTGGACTCGTATTGTGCTGGATCCCCGAGCCCTCTTACTTGTCTTGTATAGAGAAAGCATTGATCACATCGTAAAGCCGAGCTATGTCTGACGCAATGCGATTGAAGAAATATGGTCGGGAGATATCGTAGAGGTTGGGATGCGCGATATGGATACGACAAGTGTTACACATACAACGAGGAGAGATTTGCCTAAGTGTACGAAATACAATGGAAATCATAGCTTGGTCAGAGCTCAGAAGAACCACCCCTTAGGCTGAACCACTTCATCGTCAACATCACCGTCTCTGATTTTCGCCAATTTATCTAGCATCCTTTTCACACCACCCACGTCAAGTGCCGCCTCTCCGCTCTCCCAATTGCACACCACTGGGTATCGGAAGATTCGAGGATTACGCAGTGCTGCTTCGTACAGGGCCTTGGGGGAGTCGGGTTGTGGCGAGGTTGTGGCCGAGGGATGCGAAGACACGAGGGTGCCAACAGGAACATTGAGGTACGAGAGTATAGTACGTATTTGGTCCGGAGTGGGTGGTTGATTTTCAACTGCGTTCAGATCAAACTCGAGGGGTTTTCGGGCCTGAACGTTGGAGGCTTTATCCACGGGTGGATATGGAGAAGAAAGAGCAGACCGCATTAGAGCTAATGTTTGTTTGGATTGAGGAGAAGAGTTATAGCTGTCCATACCAAACAAAAGTTTCAAATCAATCCCATAGGAATCGAGCGCTTGCCATCTCACAATATAGATATGGTCGGAATTGTTCGATGATATCTAAACATTGGGGAGATTCCGTGCTCGGGGTTGGATCCCTTTCCCGAAGGCTTTAGTATAGAAACGAGGAGCTCGGCGGCGACTCGGCAAACAGCGAAAGTGTCACGCGTGACATCACGATGCTGAGTCCTCGATATCCGATTGCATCACTACCTCTCCCCCCGCCGTCTAAATTTCTGACCACGGCGCTTACTGGGGACCCTGCACACCCTTCTGTTGCTGAATTTCAATCCAGGACTCTAAACGCCCAGCCATCCCTGCAAAGACGCGCTCGCGTGCTTGCCCAATCAGCCCATTTCTCCTATACCACTCCCCTTCCTCTTCCCTTTCCATATCGAATACCCCAGACAGAAGCTTCCGGTGACCCTGGAGCCTCTGCTCGTGCCATCGAGGAGTGGTTGAAGAAATTCGAACCACTGGTGGAGCGACCTCTTGCTCCGCTAAGATCCGACGCCTTGCTCAGGTCGACTTCTATTGTGCGAAAGTTTTCTTCAGATGATAATGAACACGTCCGAGAGCGCCACCTATTATCGCTCTCTTTTTCCTGCCTTAACGATTGTCTGCCAGCACTTGACGTCGGTGATGCACTAGACGTCCTGGGTACTGCTTCTCTCACTGCCTCGGGGGATTCCATTAAGGTATTAGAGGACTCGCCCACTGGCGAGGCTGCTCGGGAAGAGCTCGTCGACGTCTTGAGTGGGCACTCAGCTCTGATGTCACAGTTTCCTAGCTCAGAAGGGTACAATCCCACGGCACCTACTTATGCACCATGGTCCCTCCGCTACTCTGGTCATCAGTTTGGAACGTGGGCTGGCCAACTTGGTGATGGTCGTGCCATCTCAATTTGTGCATCTAGAATTTGTTATGTCACTCGTAGCCAACTAATCAATATTCTGATGCAGTGGAGACACCCCATCCCGGGGATCCTGAATTAATTTACGAGATACAATTGAAGGGGGCAGGCCGCACCCCGTTTTCTCGGAATGCTGATGGCCTCGCTGCCATGCGGAGCTCAATCCGGGAATTTCTGGGAGCTGAAGGCAAGTACGACGTGGCAACAATCGTCTTCCCCGGTAGCCAGGCGTCCTCATGTGCATAATGTGTCATATTAGCATTGAACGCGCTTGGAATACCCACCAGCCGTTCTTTGTCCATTATTCTCTTGCCAAACATTCCAGTAAGTCGAGACGAATAGGAACGGCGGCCATCGTGGCGCGAGTATCGCCCACGTTTCTTCGCATTGGCTCCTTTGAGTCTTTGAACCCTCCTGAAAGTAGTATAATATATTTGTTCAGTGCAAGTGCCCAGCAGCGCCAAGAGCAGGATTGGGAGGCCATGCGAATCTTGGGGGAGTGGGTCACTAGGCATGTACTGAAGATTCAGGACCAGCCAGATGCCCCGTGGGGCTTGAGGCTCGTGATGGAAGTTGCACGTCGTAACGCCATCATGGTAGCAGGATGGCAGGCATATGGCTTCATGGCAAGTCCGGCAATTTCATGAGGGTGTACCATTTGCCAGCTAAACCGCATTTATTGCTTAGCACGGCGTCATGAATACCGACAATGTATCAATCGCAGGGTTAACGCTGGATTATGGACCTTACGCGTTTATGGACGTCTACGATTATGGGCAGATATGCAATCACATCGACGATGAGGGTAGATACGCCTTCAAAGTACGCATTCAATTTTTTTCAGGAATACCCTTTTTGGGGCTCATATCTCCCCCTCCAGTTCCAACCTACGGTAATGTGAGTACCATCTTATTTGAAGTCGTCGCGGTAATTAAATGTTTGTTTACAGGATTTGGGCCGTGCGAGCATTGCTTAGGTCACTCGGACCCCTTATTGGCGCTGAAGAGCAATATGGGCACGCGGTCAAGCCCAACTGGGCTGTTAATGCGGATGTGGAGCAGATGTCCATCTGGCGCGAGGGTGGCGAAAAGCACGGGGATGCTATTGATAAAGAGTTAATGAGGGTCTTCGAAAATCATTATTGGGACTTATGCGAAAGGTAAGACCGCACACATGATCTTAGGGATGGCATAATGATAGACACGCACTGGTCCAGCGCCTTGGTCTTAAGAAAGAAAAACCCGAAGATAAATCACTGATCCAAGGGCTGTTGAATGTCCTGCAAGGGCACGACGTGGATTTTCACCGCACCTTCCGTCATCTTTCTTATTTCCACCCCACCACCCTCAGTTCCCAAGAAATTAAAGAGGCCGCGAACACCGCAAGCGGCACCACGTCCGACTTCATTGCACGACTGAACGAATCTGTGGCCCCATCCAGGCAATCGGCGGCAAGTAGAGATTGGCAATCATGGCTTGCCGAGTATGCCACTCGCATCGAGGAAGAAAAATCCTTCTGGAACGAATCGAGTCCGGATTGGCTTCAAGCAAGAGAAGAGTCGATGAAAGCGGTGAACCCGCGCTTCATCTTGCGACAACGGGTACTCGACGAGGTGATTAAAATTTGCGAGAATGAGCCCCTCGGACGTGGGCGGTCTGTTTTGAACAAGGTTCTTGAAGTGAGTGGGGATGCCTCAGCTACTAAAGGGAGGATGCCATTGTTTCTGATTCATCTCCCGCAGATGTGTACACATCCGTATCGCCCCTGGGGTGGCGAAGGTCGCTCCTGGGAAGAATTAACCGTCGAAGAGCGCGAAGAACGAAGGTTTTGCGGATTAGGAGACAAAGCCATGTTTGGATTCTAGTAGAGTCGATCGAATTGAATAGTATTGAGTATGTGCATTTCCATGTATCCGAACCCCTGTATATGTAGCGGAGACGTACGGCGGCTCAACTTTGGTAGTTGTATCCACACACCAGTGATGAGCATCGAAGTGGCCCGTGTCTGTGACGAGAGTGACCAGACCAACAACATAGAAGCGCAAAAAAACCTGGACGTGGGACTTGTCGAGTAGTACGACAGGCCTACTGTCTCATGATTCAATAATTAGCTTGCTGCCCTAAGTAATCCAGGATTTTATCACTGCGGGGGAAGCCGAGGGACACCTGGGCAAAATACAGGGCATTAACAATTACAGATATAAAGAGTACAATACTGTTCATGACGAAGGTCGATCCCAACGAAGAGTATGAAATGCCTCGGTAAGCTTGCTCATCTGCTCCGCAATCTCTCTTTTCTCGCTTTCTGAGAGGTCCTCTCGACTCTCGATATCCTCTAAAAAACATTGAAGGCATGTCAACACATATCCACATGGAATCGCGCGGCACTTACGAGGCGCGGTCTGAGCTGGATCGAACGCGACCGTATGGCCGCTCTGGGTGTGGAGTTGGAGCCACGTGCCACTACCACTACTGCGAGTCCTTGATTTGGAAGTATTGACGGTTGCAGAGGCAACATTTAGATCGCGTGATGATTGAGACTTGGTTGATGAAGGGTCCACAGGTGCAGGAAGAACCACAACGCTGTTTGCGCGGGTCCGCTCACCGGCGAAAGGGTTAGCTACGGGGCTTCCATTCTTGCTGAGGAGGAATTCATCGTGGCGCATAGGCCGAGGATAAATGGGAAGAGGCGTGTTGTGGCGCAAGGAGGGACTGAAGGTGGCCGAAGTATGTGGAAACTGGTGCCGCTGGGCTGTCTCGCCTACTTGGCGTTGTGGCGTCGCCTTCGTTGGCCGTTGGGGTGTTCCTTTCGCTGAACGTTGAGGTGGTGCCTTGGTAGGACGTGGATTAGGATCCTCCCCGTTTTCAGCCGTGTCGTCGCGCTTTCTAGGGCGACATCAGTGAGTGAGCTAGCCTTTTACAATTTTTGAAACAGAGGCTACCGTTTCCCAGCAGTAGGGGGGGCAGGATCTTTACGAATGGTGTTGACAGTTGCCATGCCGCGTACCAGAACATTCATATCGCCCTGGGACTTTTCTCCGAATTCGCGTAGAGTAATATCGCGAACATTAGCAGGGACTCGGGTAATCTGATTTTTGGAGAAAATGAGCAATTTGCTGAGATGGGCCTCGAGTTCAGCCTCAATGGTTCTGATACGCGAATTCACTGTCGGGGAGGAGTTAGGTGGAGCGACGAGACCGATTATAGTGCAACAGCGAACACTCGAGATCAAAATTTTCAAGGATCTGATCCTTCTCTTTCTGCGTATACGACCGGGGCAGCTTGCGCTGAGCTTTGGGGGTCGCGAACATTGCTGTTACGAGTTTGCTTCCGGTCACCTCTCCACTGCCACCGCACTTCTGGTGCTGTATTTTGACTGTCATTTCGCCGCCAACCCTCGTGGATGCATGTTTCGCAGTCTAAAACAGAAATCGCGTTTCCGACCGTTGCTCACTGCATTGACACCAAAACAAGCTAGGAAGATAAAATCGGCCGCACCCTGGGTGTATGGTGCCAGCCCCCCTCGCAGTTCGCATCAACAATAATATATATCTCAACAGATATGAATCTGCATGAATGGTGGACCAGATAGTATGGGACTGATTGACCAATTACCGGTCATAAACAGACTGTTCCGGACAACTGCTTGAGACCGATCAGCCGGAGAGGGAAGTGTATATCCAAACACCTTGAAGAAGAAGACATATGGAGGTACGGGGAGCCCAGCTGTAGTCATTGCGGCTAGACTTGACAGTGGCCGGGCCAAAAAGAGTTGCATGGTTGCCTCCAAAACCACGAGGACGACTTGAATGGCCAAGCACGCCGACCGGAATGGTCATTTCCCAAGTATTGCGAAATTTGCCCCGAAATCGAAGGAGCATGGCTGAATGTCCCAATTAACGGGGCCCGGACGCCAGTCCAGCTATCCTCTCCATCCACATCGCCATATCGGCAACCCGTCGCACCGCTGCATCTCCCCTACCAAGTCGCAGGTCTGGGGTGAAGCGACGATCCGCAGGGACAACGGGTAGAGACCGATAGCAAATTTCATGAGATGAACGTATTTTGGGATTTGCAGTGACCGTTGGAACGTCGGGAGGAGCCTCGCAAAACCAAACATCTTCAGGAAATACATGCGACTGGTTAAGAGATTAGCAGGACACAACGCAGGGAATGAAATCTGACTTTTGAAGCAAACAATGTCGCCCTTTTTGATAGCGGGATGATTTGCCTCGTCGCTCCCTGCCCATTCTTCTGCTGTTTGGCGCCATGCCGTTATCTTTATGATTGAGCCACGGTCGTCGCCCACTATAAGTTTGAGGAGTGCCACCTCCATACCAGCATCTGGCCCTCTTTTCAATTCCACGACGTCTGGGCCGTCTACCTCGAGAACACCAGCCAAGAAAGAGAGCTTGGTCATCTTCCGTGCGGCTGCAGCGCCCTGATTCCGCTGGATATTTCGTTCGGACATCAGGGCAGAGAGGTTTACCAGCTCATGGAGGCTGAACTGGAAATTCGGAAACATTGCGATAGAGCTTTCCGAATCAGAATAAAATGAATGAGACAGAGTGGATCGCGTGCTCTCTCGTCGTATCAGCGATCCTCCCTGAGGTAGCGCTGGGTTATTCAAAGACACAACCTCGCCAGCAACGGAGCGGTCAGGAACGATGTCAACGTTGGTGGTTGTCCAAGAATCGTCATATTCTTCAACACTGTCCCTTGTATAATCTGAGCCACTATAAATGAGGAGAGGCCGATTAGAAAAAGTATGCCACAGAAGACTCGCCTGATCCAAGGACTCCTCATTGTCGAGATGGAGTCCATCAGGCTCATCTTCTCGAAAGATCACCCCTTTGTACACTGTGGATATGTTCTGATTGGCAAATTCGATATCCCCAGCGGAGAGAAGCGAAAGTGAGCGATTCAGTGCAGAATAGCTGGTGCTCTTGCCGAGTGACTCGGATTCATCATTACCAGATTGAGCGTTGTAGGACACGGTGTGCCAATGAGGGGGCTGGGTACCGATATCTGTGGGCGTAGAGCTGCTTTCACTAGCTAAGACGCGAGGAGCACCAAGAAAGACGCGATACCGACGCATTGAACCAATTTCGGCAAACTCCACAAACGCGCCTCATAAACAATGTCTTTATTTGGGTAAGGATTTACCCAGGTTTCTTCGTGTTGCGCTCAAGCTGTACATCTATATCCCTCAGGTCATTTGGCGGCGCAAAGACCAACGCATTTGGTCAGACCGTCAATCCCAACAACCGCAACAAAATCAGCCTCCTTCAGGTGGATTCGGTGGATTCGGACAGCAGCAGCAGCAGCAGCAATCATCCACCCTTCCACTGGGGGATTTGGGATATTTGGGGCTGCGAACAACAACACCAATACCACCCTGCTCAACCACCAGCAGTACCTTCCGCGTTTTCGGGATTTGGATCGTCCACTTCTGGCACTGCCTTCGGGTCGTCCACGTTAGGGCAGCAGCCCCAGCAACCACAACAAAATCAGCAGGCTCAACCATCGCCCTTCTCATGGGGGGTTTTGGTACCAATAATAATGCCTCGGCGGCGAATCCAACCACGGCAGGGACTACGGCTGTATCGGGCACTAGCTCCTTCGGGCAAACATCGACCTCCCCTTTCTCCGGATTTGGCTTGAATCAGAACACTAATCAACAATCTCAGCCCTCAAGTACAAACTTGTTTAGCTCGCTATCGACACCGACACAGCAGCAGCAACAACAATCGCAGGCCCCAACCACTTCCATCTTTGGCACTAGCAATATCTTTGGACAGTCCCAATCGACACAGCCGTCGAGTACGGGATTTGGTTTAGGTATCCCCGCGCAGCAGCAGCAACAACTGCAACCACAACAGTACGATCTCTATTCTCATCTCTTTCAAGTGTTGTTCCAATTAATGAGCTCTCGTAGATCTGCTTTGTCAGTATCGGATTGGTATCGTCACTTCACAGTTGTTTACTTTTCCCTGATATAGTGGTCAAAGCCAAGTACAGGCATCGAATCCGTCAGTAACGAAAGCTTCAAATTCAACGACCTTCCCGACTCGGCCAAGAACGCCTTGGAAAATGTCGAGTAAGATGATTCTCTGATGTCTGCTGTCGAGGGATGTATTCTCACGAGTACAATTCCAGTGCTTTCATTCAGAAGTTTGTGCAAATCAGTACTGAACTCAAGACGATGAAGCTCGGAGAAGAGGCCGAAAAGACTTCCAAGCTGCTCGCAGAGATCGTACCGGTACACGTGCCTCACTTGGTCCTACTCGCCTCGATCTCATTCTTGCCTGCATGAGAATAGATAACTCAAGGAGTCGCGAATATTATCGTCTCAGATGAAGACGTTACCCAGGATCTTCGTAGTAAAGTCGACGACATCACAAGAGACGAAGTAACAGCCATCCAGATCATTGACGGCCTGCGTGATCCAAACAAAAGCGTGAACCTCCAGGCTCATGCTGGATTCCCTTTAGAGTGTGTCGCCCTGCTTCTCCACTTGACCACATGATGGCATTCCTCACACAATATCGAAGATACTACACGAAGCTGACGCACCGCTTAATCGAGCGCCTGCAGACCTACAAAAACACCGTCGACGTGTGTCCCATCCCCGATCCTCCTCCTTGAAATATGCTTCTGACTGTTCTTGGCCGACAGGTGATCGAGCGGAAACTCGTTTCCATGAGCGAAAATCATCAGCGCTCACCACAAGGTATGCCACCACCTATTTCTCAATGAAAGAAGGAAAGGATCGAGGACTCAACAATGGACGAATATATTCTTAGCTATTTCGGGACGCTTCGCGCTCAACACGCGACGTTCATGGCGCTTGCAACACGAGTGGCGGAATTGGAAGCGACTTTGAACAAGATTCGGCAGGTGGCGACGGCGGCGTGGAGGGCACAGACGGGCAGCGCGCGCAATCCATTTGACCCTCAGTTTGACCTTGCAAATCCTCTGAATGCAAGTATTTACGGAAGTCGATAGCAGCTATAGATCATTGTGCTTGCCCTACACTACGGATGAAATGAGTACTATGAGCTTCGGGGATGAATCGGCACACAACTTAATGACGCGCAGGGACGAGGTAGAAATAAAAATGAACAGAAGCAAAAACAGATATTGTCTGTAGGGCTCGAAAGCACCTATTGCTTGAAAAATTCCATGGGACACTCTGCGGAAACACCAGATGGATGTCTTTAGTAAAAGGCGAAAGACATGTTCCGCGATCCAGTATTCCCATGCCCTGTTATAAAGCAGGCAAAAGTGATCGGGACTTGAATCGTGTAATGAGTTTCTGCCCTAGTTGTGGGACGTTTAAAAAATCAATTCAATCACTTCACCGGATTCGGAACGGAAACTTATGGAGGCTGGAGGCTGTGTGATTGTCCCTGTCTATATCTAGCTGCGTGACGAGTTTCACAGACCACGTTTGTTCAGCGGGAAGTGCTACTAGTACATTTGGACATAGGTGACAACATATACACAATGGATATGCAGAGGCAGGCAGCTCATGCCATCATTGCGGATAGGACAATCAATACCTGGTGCTTTAGTCGCGCCAGCAGCTGCATGATGCAACGATACAGTGCGCGTCAGCATACCTCATCAACAAGACATCAGCGTGCCTAGCACTTACAGAATCCAGTATCCCTCCCTTACAACGATCTCGCTGCCCCCATATGGAACATTAGCACCCGCTAACGCGCATAAATAGGACGGAGTGGGTGAGCATAAAGCAGAACGGAAACAGAGAAAAGAGAAAAAGGGGGGAGAGGGGGAGGGATATATCGCACCTAGGTGGGCGCCGGTCTTTCCAGGGACGCTGCATCCATGGACTACAGCCACGGCGTGGTAGAGACGATGGCCAGACTCTTCGTACCCTCCATCGACAGGGCGACGTCCCTCCGGGACACGCCCCTGCGAAGTGGGGACCCACTCATGCTCTTGGGTGATAGGAAGGATATCATATCTAGCAACAATAGTAGTGCAAAAGGCAACAATTGTCAAATTGGGTTACCCAACACGCGGCTCACAGCAGATGAGGGGTATTATGATAATGAAAGAATTCCATCTTACCGTCCTTCATGTCCCAACTCGCCTCCGCCATAGGCAACTCGACAGACGGGACGGAGGTGAGGAACCAGTTTGCACGGATGCACGGAGCCGGGAGAGACACTCGAGCCAACGAACACGGGCTCGCCGCCAACGTCACGGAAGGGCGGGGGGCCAGTGATATCGATCCCCGGGAACGGTGCACTCGTGTTCGTCTGGAAACGTCGTCCCTGGGGGGGCACGCCCCTTGGGCCATGGGCGCTTCCGCCGTGCGGGATCGGGTGCGTGGGCTCCTGCTGCTGCTGCCTGAGTTCAGTGGGGTGGACGGTCATGGAGCTGTGTCCTGGATTGTTGGGTGAATAGGGCGGCGGGATGTATGGAGGAGGGCTAGAGGTGTGGTGATGCGATTTGGAGTGGGAGTGGTGGTCGTGCTTGGCTTTCCTGTGTGACTTGCGCGAACGCGACGAAGACCGCGAAGAAGACCGTGAAGATCGGGAAGACGACCGTGACCCATACACGATTGTCTTCACAACGTCTTAAGCAGGAGTAATCCTCAGGCAAACAGCTTAATCTTAGCCTGGTGGGAATTGATTCACAAATCGCGGACTGATCCAGCTGGTACAGTATAATTACTTTTTTTTTTCGAGCGCCTTACAGCACAGCACCTGGGAATGGGTACATCTAAAAAACAACAAAAAAGAGGGCAGGGGTACCCACAACGGTGGACTCCCACATTTTACTCGACTTTATTGCCTTGAGCATCATTGCCAGGAGTTTCCTTCACGATCCAACTGCGCGCTTCGGCCGCCACCTTGTCAGCTTCTTCAGGACTAAGCTTGGCTTGACGTCCTGCGGGCTTGGTGAGGCCGATTTGGACTCCGGGACTTGCGGCAATGCGATCGAGCCATGCCTAAGAACGTGGGGGAAGGGTGAGCAGAGGGTTCGGGATGATACTATTACAGTGGATTGTATTCACGGCCAACTTGGGGAAAGCGTCAAGATCTTCCACTCCAGACCAATCCCACCGCCTCACCCTATACGGAACGGTAATGAGAGAGATTTTATTTTTTGGAATGAAGACGTGACGTATGCGAGGCAAGATGTGACATACCAAGGCCACGCGTTGAGGTCTGCAATTGAGAGCTTACCTCGTCCAGACCCAACGAGATAATCGCGCCCTTGCTCCAGACGAGACTCTAGAACGCTATACAACCTTTTGGTCTCACTTATGTAGCCTGTCAACGATGCTCGCTTAGTAACGCATCGGTTGTCGGAACCACAAAGGGGCCGAACATACGCTGGGTAGCATAAGGGATCCTTTCGGGAGCATAACGGTGGAAATGGTTTGCTTGACCTATACGGAAGAAGCATTATCGTTTCTAAGTCCGGGGTAGACTGGTGCGCGCATAATGCATACCTTGCATGGGACCAACCCCTAATATGCAAGAAAGAATTTGAATGAGCCTCCAGAGAACGCGTCCAAATTATCAAAACACACACCTCCATGCTAAAACGCAATATTAAGGTGAGCGCAGGGAAGATAACGGCGCACAATGTAAGAGGGGAAGACGCTCACAACAAAGAATATCCATTGGAGTGCCTCGGACTCCTCGTCACTCCCAGCAGGCCAGTGCAATTTGTAATCTGGATCGAATCGCTGGACGAGATAAAGGAAGATTGCAGCCGACTCGAAGACGGCGAAATCCGAGCCATCCGGGCGATGGTGAACGATGGCAGGAATGCGGCCGTTGGGGTTAATCTGGTAATTTGACGAGGTAAAATGTGAGAAACAAGAGGTCCGGATCGTGGGATCGGAGATACCTTGAGGTACGACGGCTCCTTCTGTTCATTACGTTGAAAGCTCAACTCTTTCAAATCATAGGAAAGTCCAGAGTCGGGGTACGCGAGCTTGAGCTCCTCTGTTCACAACCCCCTAGGATGAGTAAGGACCGAACGAATTGATGGGTTAGAACTTTACCAAGAAGAGTGGAAACCTTGTAGCCGTTTGGAGTGGCAGCAGTGTACAAGGTGAGAGTGGGTTTTGACATTGTGGTGTAGCGCAAGGAGGAACGGAACGCGGGCGTGACCTGAAAACGTAACCGGTACATCCTGCAGTAATTAAGGATAACTGGGTCGTACTGCTTCGTCACCCAATGTCATCAGGGCATCGCATTCCCCGAGTTCCAACCTGCTTCCGCGATCAAAATAAACAACCGCCGCCCCATTTCCATGGGATCTCGCTGCATAGTTCCCCCGGAGCACAACGTCTTACTCATGCACATCCAAACCCTGACTAGAAAAGGATTACCCTTATGGTTAAACCTATTTCGAGGACACCGGGTGTTCATTGAAGTTGGGGGTTGGCCCACTCACCACCGCCCAAAGGAAATATTGCTCCCAGACGGCATTCTCATCATCCCTAACATTCCTCTTATGTAAGGAAATCGGCCTTCTTCGTCAAATTGCAATCGAGATATCCATGATTTGCTTTAACAAGTGAATTGGCCCAACACCGCCCTGCAGCTGATCGATAAACAATATTAATGCTAACCACACAGCTTCTGCATTTCTCATCATTCGGAGGCGCAGAATATTGGGAGAAGCACATACTGTACTTCTCGTTTAGGGATACATACCCTACAGCTACCAGATAGGTTTATCCCCTTACGGCTGTTACTTGCACCTAATCGGCTCCCCGTAGGTCGATCAGTAAGAGCGCGCGGAGCCTGCATCAGTCAGCCACTCCACACAGCACATACCATTTCAGACGGAGCAGATTTTCATGACAGTATTTTATTTATTCCCAAGTACCAACCTCCCACGGTCACTTCGGGGTCGCGGAGTAGGAGACACGGTAGAGAAAGCAATGGATGCTAACACCCATATGGAGGAGGATTTCAAAGAAGGTGCCCAGAAGCTCTGGGAATGGTATTACAATTTCAGATTATACACAATGTGTTTCGAATTTACTCTTTCGGCCTCCCAGCTTCGATTCCGCCAGAACTTGGGGTCGTTGCGCGATACGGGTGATCCATGCCTGTCACCATGCGGGCGAAGAAAGTCATTAGTAAAGCAACGACGGGGAAATAGAAATGCGCAAGCAGCGGACACCCACATCCAAATTCGGGAAGTCAGTTTCTATTTCCGCCTTTGTCAATCCCGCCCAATGAAAGCCTTGCGTCCTGTCGCACACTCTACTCAGCATCCCCCACGTTAATAAGCGCGTGAGGACTCACCAGGACCATATGTTGATCTCGGCGGTGGAATAAACGCCTTTTCCAGGACCAACGAGATAATCGCGCCCCTCAAGCTGGGTGTCCAGAACAGCATACAGCCTCTTCATTTCCTGCACGTAGCGCGAAATAGCATAGGGAATCTTCTCGCCCAAGTACCGGAAATGAATAGCTAAAAAAAATTAAGAACCACACACTGTCTCATTTCTTTTTCTTGTTCTCAGAGGCAATAAAACCGTGGCGCGGAGCCTTGAACGTACCTTGACTCAGCGTCGGGCTAATGCCAGCATGGGCCCAGTAGATCCAACTATTCGAGTGAGCGGCGTCATCGGAGAATTGTGGGAAGGTGAATTTGTGCTCGGTGTCGAAGCGTTCGAAGAGGTATTGGATAATGCCAGCACTCTCGAACACGTTGATAGAGCTGCCATCGGGACGGGTATGGATCAAGGCAGGAATGCGGCCATTCTACACCCACAACGTCGCTGATTAATCATCATGTTTGTGCAAACAGCAGAAAGAGACGAACCGGGTTTATCTGTCACCACAAGCGAAGCGCACGGTTAGCGTTAGCGGTACAGTAGGAGACATGGACAAACTGTGCAGCCATCACGACAGGCTGGGCCAGGAACGTACCTTCAAATACCAGTCTGACTTCTGTTCCTTAACTTGAAAGTTGAGAGTGTGGACACTGTAATCGAGCTCTTTGCTCAAGTTCGGGTAGGCTGCCTTGAGTTCCTCGAACGCGATCGTGACTTTCTGGCCGCTAGGGGACACGCCTCCGTAAGAGATGAACACTTCCTGCAGGATCGATCACGTTTGAGTTCCTGTAGTGTCCATTACAGTAGAATGGAGGCGTGGGTAGGGCTCGTACAAAAGGTTTCTTGGGCACTGAAGACATAGTGGACGAGTGCGCGAGTTGGGATGACGGTGTACAATGAGGCTGAGATTTGCTTCCCAAGTTTGCCAATTGAACTTGGCCACATAGATCTAGACGTGGCTGGGAAACCAAATCGAGTGAGCGCTTAATTTGCCCATACGAATTGGTATTTCGTAAAGATGAGATGATGCATCAATGATATAATCAGGGCGCGGTGATGCCCGTGCAATCAATTACTGTATCTCCGTACGTCCAAGGCACTTCAGTAACTCTCAAGGAGCAAATCAACCGAGAGATGGACCCAATGCAGTGCACTCTTACGAATCCATTACATAAGGACATCCCTTTGCACTCATTAAAACTCTCACGGACGGTGCCGCGAGGTTTCCACAACATAATAACGCTACCGCGATGCTCATGCTCCCATGACGCGGATCATTGACATTCTCTGTGACCCGGACACTGGAGGTAACTAATAGACCTTCATCCTTACCCAGAAACACGTACCATTGATGTTGGGGGACCTCCGTCACCCAACGCTTAGTCAGCGCGCATGTCTAGATTCTCGAAGGAACAGCTCACACACCCGACGTCCCCGTGTTTCATATTCGTATCCTTGTGAAAGACTAGGACCCATGTCACTCGGGTTAACACCCTGCACGCACCCACCGGGACATTTTTGAGATTTTTGGCGCCTACCTAGCACTGTTTCCAGGGAGTTTGAGGCTCGAAGTCACTGTCACATAGGACAGTTCACCGGTAAGGGGTTCATTACGCTAAAGTACATAGCATGCCCCACCGGGATTGTGGTGTACTGGTCTGGCCTCTGTGGCCAGGTCGAGTCCTGGAGGGGCATTCACATCAGCTTAATTGGTTTGCCTGGTTATGGTTATGCTATGGGCTACAGTCCTGCTGCCGATGACACCCTTTACTTCGTATCTTAATTATCAGTCGTCCGGAGCCCCATATCTCGATCTTCGATGATGCCAGGAACCTCGCAAAGAGCGTTCTTCCCGATGTCGAAGCTTCCGTGATCGAGGAAGACCTGCGGCTTTATATTCCGTCTGAATTAGTTCGAGAGGATGGAAAGTGGAACCCCCCCTGTATATTGTGGCTCATTGCATTGACCGGAACCGGTGAGTGCGAAAACAATGGGCGAGCGAGCGAGCGGACAATAGTGGGTGAGTTTCTTCTTTTCCCGGAGCGACGCACCTTTGTGCGATCTGATCCTCGTCTTCCCGATGCCTACACTCGCACAATCAGATAACGAGTTCAAAATCACCATTGGGGCCAGACAACAGGACACCGCGTCGGCGGCGTACACCCTGGTACCCGGGTACCGATCAGTACAGTCCAGATGCACATTGAAATCTTTCATGTTCTCTCCTGCCTGGATCCTAGCTACTGATCAGCCAAGACCAGGCCCGCATTGGCGTCTATCGCGTTTTCTCGTGCCAAGATGCCTATTATCCTTGCTAAGCTTGAAACATTCACAGCTCGTCCAATATGTCGGTGTAAAACACCAAACTGACATTCAAAAATGGGCCAAGAGCACGCTGAATCCCTTGGTGACAAGTTCCACGGCTTCAAGGTCATCTCCCGAGGTGTCTACGTTTCGGAGTGGGGCGATTGCAGATTGAGTGCTGTGCTACACATGAAACTCGGTATTTCTACGATTTTCGTACGTGCTCATTCTTTCCCCGGCGAGAGAAGACGGGTCGAGTGAAATAATCTTGATCAATAGCAGCCTTGAGGACATCACCTTAACGACATGCATTAAAGTACGTGAGAGGTGGGTACATACTGGTCGCTTGGTCGTATATTTGCAAGTATCTATCTCTCAGTTTTTGGCATAGCGCGTAACAAATGGTTTTTTTTTTGTCAAGTGTAAGTAGCGTAACGTAACGCTAAATCCCTTTCATACATTTCGCGGGAGTACGGTATCACAAGAGAATGAATCTGGACCAGTTTCAGGTTTTGCTTCCCTTACCGTCTTCCTGAGTCGGGTTTTGGTAATAAGCTCGATTTCAGGCCTGCTCGGGACTCTAGATTAGCCGGGAGTAAGCTCTCCAGACTGGGATTCGCCTGGCGAAGAGGATGCGACGTCCCCTCATTCGGTAAAAGGTGGTTCGGTAAATGCCGATTCTTCCCACGCTTCTTGTTGCATTGACCGCCCTACACATCCATTTTAGTGTCTTCGGGGGGTGGGGAGACGCTCCCAAACATCCATGAAGATCGGACACTTTATCCTGGCGGGGTAGAAGCCTGTGCTGTCTGTTATCTTCAGCCCAGGAACGGCTACCGTAAGAACGGAAAATGTCGAGACAACTCGACGAGAGTGATGAAGCTCTATTACAGGTGGGCTCATGAAACTTTAACTCCCTGGCACTTCAGTTCCACCCATCGTGTAACGCTTGTACCATTAGGCTGCCTTGTCGTCCTTCAGGATCTTCCTTCGTAGGGCCGAGCTTCAAACGATTCTGTAGATCGTATTGATTCTTCCTCATTCACCCCTGATCCGTCTAGGCTTCAACCGGCCGATCTATCCGTTCCAAGCTCACTGTGAGGACTCATGGAAAGTGGAATGTACCGCCAATTGGCAAACTGCGTGTGCTGAAGCGGAACTAGCAGGCTTCAAAGCCGAGTGTAGTCGTGCAGAATGGGAGGCCTGCCGTCTCGCAGAGGAGAAGCGGGAGGCGGAGGCACCAGGGAAGCAGCTTAGAGAAGGGGAATCCCTGGAAATCGTCAATTCCACGGAGGATCCTGGTTCTACTCAGCAACTAAATGCCATGGAAGATCCAACGCGTCGAGGTCTCACAACTGGGGGAGTCACAACCTGAGAATTTTTGGGCCGCTACTGTAGGGTTCCGTTCTGATCCGACTGGACCGCAGTCTCCAACGGCGCCATCACCTATAATAGCTCGAGAACCCTTTGTCGCTTCAGAAGAAGATTCTCGAATATCCCGACATTGGGAAGACATCCACCTGGTTGATTCATCGTTTCTGTCACTTCCTGAAAATATTTCCTCGCCGTCGTCAACTGGAACGGTGCCCCACCCGCGGGGCGTCCAAGAGACAATTGCACTCTGTTGAATCATTCACGAGACCCTGCACAGGGCACTAGCCCTCTGTGCTCACCGATTACCCGCTGGAGTACCTCAACCTCCTTCACTTACTGCATCCATCTTCGGCCGAGGACTAACGCCCCCCGCTCGCATCCTTGCTCTATTGTCTTCCCTGGCGATTAACCTGCTTCTCCCATTTGAGAATGGCGTCATGCTTGGTTTTCGCTAGGAAAGTCATTGGCCCACTCGTTGTCTGGAAAGCTCCTGGGATTCGGAATGTCGAATCCAGTCACCCGCTAGAGAGGAGAGCGAATGTGAGTGAAGAGATGCGACAGACATGGGTATCTGTATTTGCAATAATCTACAAAGATCTTTGCAGGTCTCTGGATACACTCGATGTGGCATTCTGCCTCTTCCTCCTCCAAGCTGCAAGGGAGCCGGGTGTCCCATAAGCATAAATGCCCCTTACCTCGCAATTTGGGCCGTTGCCGTAAACATCGACGGGTGGGGCAGTTCACTCTTTGAGTGGCGAATGGTGTGGCGACCTCCCTATCTGTACGATACCTGGACCGGGGCTTCAGTAAGTTCACCCTTCTCAAGATATTCACCTCATCTTAGTGCTGTAGGGGCATTCCTACCGAAATGCTGCCCAAACCTGATGTAAACATTGTGGACCCCGGGGCGACCTCAAAACAATCAGTAAGGATTGGGGGACAGATCACGTTAGGATTTGCACTGTACTAATCCACACAGGGTACTTTGACGGGTTCCAGCATCCTGGGAGGTCAAGGCAGGACATACGTGGTACTAGCGTCGGTCGAGTCGGGGCATCTTTCCCTTAGCGGAAAATTCCAAATGAACCGGCTCCGACGTATCTTTTTGACGGTCAACAACAAGTGTGTTCAAGAGATGTGAGGCTCCATCATGGACATGCTTGAATATGCTCTGGCCAACCAGCCTGAGTCAGCAACTGCACATATTAGAAATGGTATTTCCTTTTACACATAGTGGATTAGTGCTTACACATCTGAATCCCCAAGTGTACTAAGGGAGTTAAGTGCACAGAGGCACCAATAAAGGGATAAAGAGTGAAAAGTACAGAAGTGGGATTGAAGGACAGCAGAAGGGAGAACCTTGCCACACAAGTTGGGGACCATGATGTATCTGGGGTTCCTTGTGTAGGGAACTGAGAAAAATGAGAGGGCCTACCAGATCATCATAAAATTAGAGCCCAAATATCCTCCTTAGGATGTTAGGGAAAGCCCAGGGATGCTTTTGTTTGTGAGGTGTGACAGGCAATGAGGGTGATGGTTGAATTCCCGCAGTAGGTGGGGGAATCCACCCAATAGTATGCTCCCCCAGCCAACCTCTAGATGAGTCACTTACAATAGCAAGGATTATCACGCGGCCATCATCACATCCAAATGCAATCCGGAAGCGAGACATGAGGATGTGAGTCTTGATTGAGTAATGGGGAGGTATATAACAAACACGCCGGATGCGATCATCTTCAGGGCCCTGCACTTGGATCCACCTCCCATGAAGAGACCAAATGGTGGTCAAACCCAGAGTGGAGCCAGGGGGTGTTGATAAGCCAGGGAGTAAGTGATGGGGAGGTTGGGAAAGCAAATCCCAGGTGAAGGTCTCCACACCTGCAGATGTCAACAAAGTACTGCCATCAATAGAAAATGCAACTTCTGAAACCCAATGAGAAGGGCCCTCTGATTTTGGAGTGACTGCATCAGATGTGGGATCCCCCAACTCCCTCAAGTGTGGATTGTAATTCAGGGAGCTGGATGCCAGGGACAATCCCTCAGGTGAAAATCTGAGATTCATTACAGAATGAGAATGTCCTCCCATTTCTGCAATGGGCACCCCTGACAAAACATCCCATAAGCATAGAGTGCCATCATCAAAGCCAGATGCCAGCCATGACCCATCTGGTGAAAATGCAACAGCTGTAACTGGATTAGAGTGTCCAGCCAGTTCTGCAAGGGCATCCCTGAGAGACCATCCCACAGGCCTAGGGTGCCCTCATCAGAGCCAGATGCCAGGTATGATCCATCAGGGGAAAATGCAACAGTCAAAATGCAATTAGAATGGTTGGCCAGTTCCATGATGAGGATCCCGGAGACAGCATTCCATAAGCATAGGGTGCCATCATTAGAGCCAGATGCCAGGCATGATCCATTGGATGAAAATGCAACTGTTGTGATGGAATTAGAATGGTTGACCAATTCTGTAATGGGCATCCCTGAGATAACATTCCACAAGCACAGGGTGCCATCACTGGAGCCAGATGCCAGATGCAATCCATCAGGTGAAAAGGCAATGATAGTAACTGAATCAGGATGGCTGTCTGGTTCCGTGATGGGTATGCCATTATCATGACCAAGTGAATTGCTCCAGTTCCCTGGCCACCCAGACTCCACACCTTGGATCACCCTGACAGAATTACTATCCTCTTGGCGATATGCTTTGTACAATGCAGAGGTGTGTGGTGTGAAAGGCAATGCAGAATGATACACATGTAGTGCACTCATCCTTATCACTTCATCATGGACAAGAAGGAAGTGATGGGTATCAGAGAGAATTGCAACTATGATTGGCTTGCATTTGGAGCTTATCTGTCATCAAAAACCATTGTCCAGTCAGCCATCCACCCCAGAATGAATAATTGATGATCATACCGCCCACTGGTGTGCCTCCTGAATTGAGCTCACTGCGGTGGAGAGACTTCCAATCAGGCTCATTGCCTCCAACCACCACAAAATTGACCACATTGAGAAGACCTCAAGTGCTTCCACCATCCTCTTCTCTCCGTACTCAACATGAGATAGATGCGATGCCCAATACCTGCATGCATACTGCACCTCAGGAGACAGTGCAGTTCTCACTTTGTGCACAAATCCATCAACTTCCCAATTAAGAAGTGACGGGTCCGAATTCCAGCTACATCTCGTTTCAGATATGTCGCCATGAGGCCGAAGCATCGGATGGCATGTCGCAGTTCCTGATCTGGCACGGAAACAATCACGAATTCCGACCATGGAACATCGTGACGGATCGGTAATAAATTCGAAGAAATGAGGAGTGATAGATGCGTGGGGCCTCATGAATGTTATGAGGGGGGATGATGACTGGGTGAAGATGACTAAAATACCCTCAACGACTTGTCTTTCGTGCTGAACAAATTCAGCCAACGAATGGAGTGGAAGGGGCTCGCGTAACAGTACGATGCTCCCGACGATGATTTGAAATCTCTCCAGGATTGGACGATGATTATTACGGAGAGAGGAAGTTGAGGAGCACCTGCATGTAGAGCTCATCCAGCTGCGGAATGCGGTGTCACACCAGCTTGTCGGAGGGACTGGGTATTAAGTACAAGCCTTAGATGTCTGGGAGGATCTCGCGCACGATCATCTCCGATGAAGCGGATCACCGTAGCTGCGTAAACGAATAACGTCCCGGATTTCTCTATAAGCCAGTCCCTCTCGGCCTCTGTTGCCCAATCACCAGGCATCTTAAGGTCGAGTTTCTCCGGGATTTTAGCCAGTTCAGTGGAGATGTAAAGGCGAATGTCTTGTTGAACGACCGATGCGTCGATATCGTGAAGGACCATCTTTTCCAGGTCTGGGGCTTGTTGAACACTGAGGACAAGCGAGGTTGTGGGCGACTGGTAATTAAGATACGTAGGAAGGGAATTCGGATCAGGTGTGTAAACACCAGTTGCAAAATATCTACAGCACCCTGTTCTTCGCATTCGTCGAGGGCATCAAGGACGATAAGTAGTGGGCGCCCCCGGGGTTGATATTGAGAAGGGGCGTCAAGATTAATTCCTGAAGCTGAGACAACAGTCCCTTTCGTCCGACTGTTGGATCTTGTCTTAGGGTTTCGACGATGACCTCCTTGAACGCACTGTCTGATTGCGCAAGTTGAAAAGCGAGCGTCGGCAGTACGAGCCTTGGATCCCGTAAAGGGTTGTCGCCTCGAGAAAAGAAGAAAGTGGCGCCTAGCATGGCTTTCTCTTGCGCCCGTTCGGCGACGGTTTTCGCAATGGTTGATTTCCCAATGCCAGCGAGTCCGCTGAGCCAGTATACAGGCGGCCGTTCGCCGCTCGCATTCTCCGACCATTTCAGAATCTCCTTCAATACACCAACACGAGTGCCTTCGAGACATGACGATGGTCCATCCTCACGGAGAGAGTCGTGCGCCGCGTATAGAGCGCGAGGAAGGGCCATTAAATGGGAAATATCATAAGAACCTGGCTTGTCTGGAAGAACATTGATTATGGACAAGGATTCGAAATACCGGAGGGACTGACTATTAGTGTGATGGATGTAGACGTCCCCTCCACGGCCGCCATTTACCGTATGACCGCCAGAACCTGAGGGCAGCAACTAATGAGGATGAGGAGCGGGACGAGAGATTGAAATGCAACTCACCGGTATAGATGTGGTTTTCCATCGTCGTCGGGAGGTGTGGGCTGCAAGTTTGAGGCTGGGGGCACAATACAGATATAGCTCAATCGGGGAATTATCACACTGTGACCTACACCGACAAGGGGGGGCTTTAAGATTTGGAGCGCAGTAACAATGATGCGTTCTGATTGCGGATATCTCTACGAAGCTCCGATGAAGGACCCCAGTCATTAAATGAATGGCCATCTTCCGAAGAATCCGGAGGGGGACTGAATGCAATATGGGAACGCGCTTCTCCGAAGTATAGCCGAAGAATCCCCATTTCGAATATGAGGCCCAAACGAGCCAATGACAACGGAGATGAAAACAGTATTGTATAGTGTTGCCTCAGGTCGGAAGTCGTTCGGAGTCGCGCCGAGTCGCTTCCGCCTTACAAGTCACAGAAGTCGGTCAAACCGACTCCAAGTCACTAGATTACGGTTGCCAGGTCAAACATTTTATCTCGCGGCGGCTTTTCCCATTTCGGAATTCACCGATCCCTCGACTTTCCCAAGCTTCCCCATTTGCTCATTGTGATGCTCTTTGCTGGCGGGTCGAGGTAGCCTCGATTATAGGTTGTTCGTGCTTGTCTCGTCTCAAAGCCAATTCTCTGCAATCCCTGGTGCAGGGATCTCCCAACATATTCCTGTGGGACCACCCTGGGCGTCGTATGCGGAAGGAGTGAAGACCGCTGAAACTTTGGCTTCCGCTTCGTTTCATCTCGTCTTGCTGTCCCTGCCAGCAGGAGTTCTGGAGGGAAAACCCTGCTGTTGTGTCTTTTCCTGTCCCACCTATAGCTGTTGATGATGAAGTGGTTTTTGTCGGTGCTTAGTCGTGAGTCTCACCCGCCCATCCCTGGCTATGCAGTCGATGAGTCCGACTCGGAAATCCGGGTGTTGTTGCCATTGGCAACAGTTGCGGAGGGCTCAACGCCGGGACGAAGGGACCAGGAAAGATACGGGGCACGCCGACCGTCTTGTGGAAAGTATTGTGATATATCTCATTCAATATTGAATATTCTCCCTAGGTGTCAGGTCAAACTAGTTCTAGTTGATCAAGTGCACCGTCTGGTGTCCTCAGAGAGTCGGAATGTGAAGGTTTGGATGTTAAGTGAACCAAGGAATATAAATATCATAATCTTAGAGCCTCCATTTCCCTCTGCCTGTTTGAGCCAAGAATCGGAGCCATCGAACAACATTTGATCTCACTAAGCGGGTTTTGCACTATCCACCTTAGGTGGAAATATGACATTCTGCTGAGTCTCCTGCTGGATGTTAGAGCAGATGCTAAGACCAGAGGACTACAGGTATGGGAGAATAGAGACAGTGATGGGAATGGACATTTATCCCTTAGATTCCATATTCTATGGTGAGCCTGGGCCCACCGTTTGATAATACTATGTACAGGAAGATGTACAGGAAGTGAAAGAGCACATGAAAAGAAGAAGAGCAAAGCAAAGAGTGTCTGAGTGCCAGTGGTGCCGGCGAGAAAATTGCCAGTAAAACAGACGTCCAGATTGGCGAGGTCGACAGCATAGCTCTAGCTCTTAGGGGTCGCGTTTACATTGCTGCCGGCCTCGCTGGTCACAACAAATGGTGCGGTGAGAAATCAAATGTTCTTTCACGGCTCCGATTTTTGCTCCAGCAGGCGGAGGGAAATGGAAGCACTAAGATTATGATATTTGTGCTCCTTGGCTCACTGTGGTTTGTCCACAAAACACAAATACAGTGGCCACCCCACTCAAACCTCTGCATATCTGAATATTATGCTAATTTCTTTTCCAGAGGGTAGATCCTGCTACAGATACAATGATATGATAAATGTATTGTGTGGCTCATCTAAAATACCAACTGTAAGGATTTAACATCCAAACCTTCAAATTCCGACTCTCTGAGGACACCAGACAGTGCACATGATCAAGTAGGACTGCTGTACTAAAATGACCTATCATTCAGTCCGATGTCCGAGGACCTCCTGAACTGAACTCAAAATGGGGTGTGTCTGGTGTCCAATAGGGCTCTGAACTTGGAGGACTCAGAAAATGTTATATTAGGTATGGTGATAGGAGCCAAGTGCCTATCAGGATAGCATGGCCAATACCTTCCCTGTCAATTTCCTCCTCTTCCCTCAATCCCCTTCATCAGCCTCAACAGCTATCAACTCTTTGTACAGTACTTCATCTGAGTCATAGTTGGCCCCTTAGCTACAGTCTCAAGGGACTCAAGTCCACCATCTTGCATGCTCCACCCTTTTCCAGCTTCCCTGGAACTAATATGAGTGAGAACCATGTCCATGGGGCATTGCTATCATCCTCCACAGTTTCTGTGTATCTGTGTATGTGGCACTGTCATCTGCCATGTTGTGTTGGGTTGGATGGGACTGAGATTGTGACAGTTCACCTCAGGCCCCCCATTTCAGGAACTTCCTTAGGTTTGTTGTTGTAGGCAGTTATTAAAGGCAGAGTTTTGGATACTAGGACAAATGGTACTCAGTCTTTGAAGAAAGAACTATGCATTGATGTAAAGTACCTAGGACAAATGGTACTATAGTAAAGGCTAATGAGTTGGTAAACTACCAAAGAATGAGTATGCAGGCTAACCTCAGTCTTTGAAGAAAGAACTGAGGGGTAGCTGAAAAGTCAGAAGACTCATATACTAAACTACATGGTAAAGCTGCATGCCTGATTAGGTAGCAGATATAGAATGAACAAAAATAAGTGGATATGCACTGGGAATACCAAAAGGGGTAACCACCAAGGTTGCCACATCCAGCTGTATTCAAACACACCCACTCAGCTGGGTGCAGGAACACTGATTCCCATTGCTGTGCAGAACATCTTGTACTTCACCAGAGGGAGCCCCTTTGTGAGAATGTCCACAACTTGATCTTCCATTGGGGTATATATGAGGTTGATAGTGCTGTCCACTAGTTTCTCACATACAAAATGGTGTCAAACCTCAATGTGCTTGGATCTCACATGGAAAGTTGGATTTCATGCAATAGCAATGGCTGACTGATTATCAATGTGAAGAGGTGTTGGAGAGGAAATGTTGTATCCTATTTCCGAGAGTAGTTGACAGAGCCACAGAGCCTCACAAGTGCCTTGAGCAGATGCCATGTATTCTCCCTCAGTGCTGGAGAGTGTGATGGTTGGCTGTTTCTTTGAGGCCCAACTGATAGTGCTTCCATAAAGGAGAAAGATGTATCTGGTGATGGATTTTCAATCTATGGGGTCTGAGGCCCAATCTGAGTTGACATATCCAATGAGGCCCTTTTCTTCAGTCTTGCCATTAAAAGTAAGGAGGGCATCCTTTGTAGTGGATAGGTAGTGGTAGACTCATTTGAGTGCAGATAGATGTGTGGGGCCAGGGGCTGAGGAGTGCTGACTTAAGGTGCACATGGCAAATGCAATGTCCAGGCATGTTCCAACCATAGCATAGATTGGTATAGGGAGGTATTGGCAGTTGCTGATTCCAGGCACTCAAGTTTGAGGCCTGTGGCTACTGGAGAGCTAACTGGCTTTGCATTTTCCATGCCAAACTGAGAAAGAATTGTCAAGATATATTGACATTGAGAGAGTGAGAGGGAACAGGCATTATGATCACAGATTATCTCCATTCTGAGGAACCATCAAGCCTTTCTGAGGTCCTTCATCTCATATTTGCTTCTGAGCACCACTTTGGTCTTTGCTATCTCTCTTTTGTCATTCAAGAATAGAAGTAGGTCATCAACATACATGGCAACAATGTTAATGATCTGACCATGGTTCTTGATGAAAACCAAGTGGTCTGTGTCACTGCACTTGTGGCCAAGTTTCAAGAATATCTTCAGGATACACTTGTACCATTCACATGGTGCCTGCCTGAGACTGTAGATGGTCTTCTTTAGGCAGAGAACCATTCCTTCTGGGATTGAGATGCCAGGTGGAGCCTCCATATAGATTTCCTCTTTGAGGATCCCATTCAGGAATGCAGACTTTATGTCCATCTGTTCTATTTCAAGGTTGTGTTAAGCAGCATATGCAAATAATGTGAGAAGAGAGGATTTCTTTAAGGCCAGTGCAAAGGTCTCATCAAAGTCAACTCCTGGGACTTCTGAGTACCCTTTTTCAACAAGCCAGGCCTTGTAGAAAGCAATTTTTCCATCAGGTCCATGCTTCAACTTGAAGGTCCATTGTGAGCTGACAACACACCAATCTGCTGGCCTTTTGGATACATTAAAGGTTCCAAGGCCTTTTAGGGCAGCAATCTCTCTTGCACAGGCTTGCTTCCACAGTTCAGCTTCAGGTCATGACATTGCATCCTCATAGGATGTAGGCTCATCTGGGTGAGTCATGACATTTACAATGTCACCCACTGAATCCTCATGTCCAGTGGAGCTGGGTTTTGCTTGCCAGTTATATGATGTGAGCTTGAACCATGGATCCTCATCCACATGTACTGGGGCTAGGGTCTGGCAACTAGAATGATGTAATGGAATGGCTTCTGGATCATCTTCCAAGGCCAGGGTCTTTTTGACTGAGGGGGTTGTAGGATTCAAATTTGGCTCTGGTCTCTGAGACCAAGACTCTCCCCCCCTGAATCCACTACTGCCTCATCCTTCTTGTCACTTTCCTCTTTTCCATCTGGGACCTTTATTGACACATGATCATTCACACCCAATCCTTCATTGAAATCTACATCACATGACTCCACCATTTTCCTTGATTCAGGGTGATACAGCATGAAAGCTTTTTTATTCTCAGCATGTCCAAGATACAGACATAATTGGGATTTGCTGCCAAGCTTGCTTTGTACAGCCTGGTCAGTCACTTTCCCCATCATATTAGATATAATCTGCATTGCATTTATCACATCTAACTAGATGTTCACACTGGGTGCCCCCCAGGGGCCCCTAGCCATATTATTCATTATTATATACATCTGTGGGCTCACCCATGCACCCAAGAAGAACAGCCAGAGGCTGCTCTTCTTGTGCAATTGTAGCCAAAGAAACAACAATACTTACCTTTACATTAGGGGGTTGGCTCAGGCTGGTCAGCCAATTATCTATGTCTAACTAGATACAATGAGAGTTGCATTCAAACCATCTAATTAGATATATAGGCCTGGGGCCCCAGGGGACCCCTCAGGGTATCAACAAGGGAGCTCAGGGGCCCCTGGGGCCCCTCGGAACCAACTTCAAAGGCCATACATTTTGTAAGTTCACCACTAGGGGCCCCAGAAAATAACTTAGGAAAATAACTTCAAACCAATAATTATTTTCCAAGGTCACATACAAACCTGTAGGTACTACAAAAACTTATAACTCATTAGAAGATTCCTCTTCATCACTGCTATCTACCTCATTCCCTCCATCACTTGAACAATTCTTATCAACCAAGTCCATGGCAGCAATGAGGGCAGAATCCCTGGGTATGGGAGTGGGTTCCAGCTCAAAGTCTTCCCCATCATCAGAGCTGTCCACACTCTCCTCAGCATCCAGGTTGTGGAGAACATCTAGAGGTTGCCTTGTCTGTTGTTGGATCCCAGCATGTTCTGCTAAAACAGTCATGCAATCCAACTGAGGTTTGCTGAGGGTGTTCTGTGCATCAGGTGCATCCAGTCCATCCAATACATCTGTTGGGCACAAAGTATTAATTGAGTGTTCCCACCTCCTGCCCAAGTCTGTAAGCCACTGGACATGCTCTAGCATGAGGAAATGTACATCAGGGTCCCCTATAGGACAGACCATGTCAGCAGATTATTCAACAAATGGAAATATCAATTCCTCACCTTTGCAAGCCCCCAAAGCTGCCATGAGTGCTGCAGATTCTTCCTCAAACCAAAGCTGCAATGAGTACAGCTCCCATTCACAGAGAGAAAGCTCATCATGACAATTTGTGAGTTCTTGAACAAGTCAGATGCCATTTCAGACATCTTCATCACCAAGCCAAGGCAGCACCTTCCCCTCAAACTTGTCATCCACAAGCCCAACATCCTGCCAGATGTCATTGTCCACATCAAGGTTGAAAAGGCCCTTGATGTCGATGGGGGGAGGGATGACTGCATTCTGAGGAATCCCTTGCTGGCCATGGAGTTTGATCATGCTCTGACAATGTTTATTGTAATCCACAACAAGGCTTTTGACAGAGCAATAGTGCCATTTCAAGGCCTTGCTGGTATGTTCCATTGTATTGTGGTCTAAAATAACAACACGAATTAGTAAAATATTATAAGCTTTCTACCTAGTATAGGTTGCTCACCAACAGCTTTGCTCCTGAAGGCACCAGTGAGATTATCCATCTTGAAATTCTTCTGGCAGGCCTTGGCAATGATACATGCCTTCAGAGAGCTGGTGTTCAAACCAAGGGTGCTCCTTCATTTTCATAAGATTGTCATATGACATGGGGTCTCCCAGCTTGAGGACCACCATCAAATCATCATCTTGTTTTGACAGCTGAACAACAACTTTCTCCTGCTCAACAAGTGCAGATGTAATCTCCGCAATTTCATTCCGGCTGGCAACAGTGTCTGATACTGGTACAGACAGTAGTTGCTTCTGAAGAACATCAACAAGATCTTGAGCTACGTATAGACAGTGATGGACAGATAGAATCTTCTCAACAGCGTGGAAGCCTTTCTTCTTTGATTGTCGCTCCAGGGGTCAGCTCTGATAGGCCCATTGTTCCTTGAACTGCAGCTGCAGATACTTGTTGCTATAGTGGATCCTAGCTCTTTTCTCCTCAGCAAGAGCAAGCTGTGCCTTCATTGCTTTAACTCATTTCTCCAACCAGACACCAGCTTCACACATCTTTGAAGAGTCCAGGTGTTCAATCTGGACATCCAAGAGGAACAATTGGCAATGAAAACCAGCAACACAGAGGTTCAGAATGAGGTGCCGGAGATCACTCCAAAGATGCTCACAACCCTCTCCATCAGTGAGACCCCAGCCATCACTTTTCTGAGGATGATACCACAGTTGGCATACCCACTGATGGCCATATGCATGGAATACACTAATCCCAAATACGATTTGGGGTATCCAGCATGGTACCAGGTTCCACTTGAGAGCACTTCAGTGAATTTGACAGCCGACATCATAGAGAATGCCAACTCGCCAGTCTACAGGCAGCTGGGCCATAACAAAGTCAATTATGGCTAGTGCATAGAACTGCTGCTTGCCGGGTGTCCACATATTGCCCCAGGCAATGACTCAGTCATGACAACAAACACCTGCCATCACACCAGTGTCTGAGAAGTGCCCCCAGGAGTCTTCACTCTCCCTCCATCAGCAGCCATGAAAGACTCACCACAGCTATCAAGGTATGAGTTTGGGACATGCAACCCTGGCTCAACATGGTCATCCTCAGTATCTGAAACATCGGCTGCATACTCGCCCTTCTTAGACACACATGTAGTATGATGGTTGTGTGACTTGGCAGGGTGTGCTGCCTCCACCCTTGCTTTCCATGCTTCCAGGAAGCTCTGGGGTAGTTCATGAGTTCCTGGTGGAATAATACAAGGATCTTGGCTGCCTGGTTGCTTTTTGCAGCCTGGATGACAATCATAGTCCTTGTTTCATTGGATGGCAAAGCATGCATCAAGGCACAAGAAGAACTCTGGACTAAAAGACATAACCAGTATATCAGTAAGACAAGCATGAGAATATATTATGCATTACTCACAGTTTGCTGTCCCCAGCTTTGTTACATGCTCCAAAGCATAGTGGGCAATGTGAGCAAAGATAGTCAGATGGAGTAACACAAGGGTTGGGACCACTACATGAGCCTAAGGGTAGTGATGACATGGTGGGTTCATTTGCACTTCCTTCAATGAGATCATTCATTGTAGAAGTGGTGGGCTCCTGAATGGAATGGCCATCAGTATGTGCACTGACATACAATCAAGCTGTTATAGGTGTGGATTCATCAAGCTTGGGCAGCACTATCATCTCCGGAGCAACATTGTCCCAGTCAGCAGGATCATGAGATAGGACCTCATGGTGAGCAACACTGATCTGCTTGTTGATTTCAGCATCAACAACACACACTAAGACCTGGTATTGGGCTAGAGCAGAACCAAATTGTTGATGGAGCAAATCCTGGGCTTTGAATACATGGCCCCACCTGGCTAAGAACTTCACTAGCATATCTGCCCATGCTGCCTCATTTGGAGCCAAATGCACAAATAATTTGGACATGAACTCCAGCATTTCAAGGCTTACAGCAAGGGCTGGATGGACTGGTGAGCAGGGAAATAGACCCTGCTTCACCAGCTGCACAGGGGCAGGTGTGCAGGGCAAATGCAGAGTTCAATATAGTCTAGGCCTAAGTCAAAGGTGGTCAGTTTCTGGTCCAAGCAAGTATAAACCATGTACTCATGATCCATATATACAGCAATCACCTGTTTCAACACTGTATGACCAGTACAAGAGCAATGGATTGATGGAGAGTCCAAAGGCACCTGCCCTTGCTGTGATTTGTGCATGTATTCCATGTATGGATGAATCAAGGCAGGTATGACATCCCGATCCCAATGATGTGCTGCAGCAGCCTGCCGACATGCATGGTGAGACAGCTTCTTCTCAACAGAGTGTTCATTCTGACCTCCCACATGGATCAGATATCAAATGACAAATGGCTGCTCAGTCACCCCTAGGGACAAGCCAACATTGCTGCCACCTGTTCCCAAGCCCTCTTTGATAATCCCAGAAAACATAGATGGACTAGGATGGGCACTATGAGAGGCCTCAGAGGGCTGCTTATTTCAGTGGTAACAGGGCTTAGAGATACTGGCACTGGGTGCTGATCAGGATGTCTCAGTACTTCGCACTGTTGGCACAACTGCCACAAATGTACCAGTATTTCTGTCCAACTTCCAAGTTGAGCCCAGTGCAGATGCTCTGTGCTGCATGCTGGATTGAGAATGAGTGTCTTGCGAGGGCATAGACATTGATGGTAGTCTTGGGTAGGCAGTGTGGCTGGTACTCTCCTGGGCCTTTGGGGTCTTGCAGGCAGAAGCAGTTTCCTTTATGCTTGAAACAGAATCCATCACAGCTTTAAACAACTTCATGCTTTTGTTGAGTGTACTTGAGTACATGGTGGATGGTGATAGGGAGGGTGATGTTCCCAGTGGGCTCAAATGTCATTTACACTTGCGAGAGCATTGGGAGCTATTCCCTTGATGGGGTGAGTGGATATCAGAGGATTCCAAGCACCTTGGTCAGTCATCTAAGCCTACCTAGTTAGGTACCACTTCTGGGGCAGATAATGGTACCTAAGTAGGTCCCATCACTATTTTGGCCAAAATGGCCATTTTTATGATTTCACCTCCTGGCCCAGAATTGGCCAAAATGGCTGAAAATTGGCTGAAACTGGGACTTAGAGAATCTCAGACTTGCAGCAGGCCATACAGGCTTATCAGGGATAATATCTTCCATTTATAATTATTTATTTATTATCACTATATTATACTTATGCTACCCTGGGTCAGCAGGGTTTCATTCAGGAGTCCAGTGTTTCATTCTTATTATTTATTTATTTATTTAAAATTATACCACACACCCACTCTAGCAGGTGTGTGGTACTGTCCATAGAAATCAAAGAACAAAAAAATTAAAATAACAACTATCTAGTAGCACCACACACCTGCTTGGGTGGGTGTGTGGTACTGGGGACATTATTTCGCGCTTCACCATTTGTCAGGATCAAATTGACATTTGCTTCCACTTAAGGACTTACCCATTGGAGTATCATTCTTCATCGACTCTATCATATGGTGCCTACTTCCTCAAATGCTCTCATCTCCTCTCTCCCTCCATTCACTAAGGGGGTTATTGCCATCCTTGCCATTATTGGCATTTCTCTTATTATTATTGCCCTCATTCTATTGGGCCTTGACCAGTGGGCTATGGGCTGGGTAGTCAACCAGTGGCAGCATTGGCACCCTTGTCAGCACCTGTTGTTCCCTTGCTCCCTGTGTGAGTCCATGGAGTTGCCAATCCAGACTCCCCCTCCTCCTCCTCTGCCCCCAGTCCCTGAATCCACACCACCCATCCCAATCTGTACTCCATCCACATCATTATGGTCCTTTGACACTTTGGACACCTTTGGAGTACCCAGGCATACACTGCCTTGGAAGTACATACACTAAGGGGGATACATATGGAAGTTGGGGCATAGCCATGTGGAGGTGCACACAGGATTCATGACACAGCTGCATCAGCTTAGTGAGGCTTAGTGATGGTGGCTGTGGTGGCTGACTGATGGGCTGTGGAGCTGGCATTATAGGAGGATCTGGAAGGTTGTGGAAGATGGTGGAAGGCTCTGGAAGGCTGGTGGTTGTGTGCAGGAAATAGTATTTATAGCCCTTCGCAGTTGGGGGATCACCAGTTTTGATCTCTCAGGATTCCCACTGTGATAGGTGCGAGACTTGTGTGTCCCTTGTTGTGTGGTGTATACTCAGGATTCCCACTGCAATAGGATGTGGTTAATTAATCTCTTTCCTCTTTCTGTTTGTGGCTTCAATGGCAGTGTCCCCCTGACACCATTGGGGTTCCCCCTCACCCATGGTCGCATGTTTTCACTCAGTGGGGTCATGGCTTCAGTTGGGGGATGCGGGTTCAGAAGAATACCTATGATAATAAATAATAAGTTAGTTAAAAAAAGAAAAACCAGGCAAAAGGAGCAGCCCCTGCTGCTCCTTTTGCATAGTTGGACATGTACATATATACTTACCTTAAAGATTACCACACCTGCTTCAGCGGTATGGAAGAGACCTAATGGGATTTATTTGTTTTGATCAGTTTTAAATGTTATAAGTTGTTTGTTTAGAATGTGTTAGATGAGGACAGATCAGTTTCGATGGGTTATGTGCCACTCAACTGTTGTTTTGTACTAGTTTCATTGTTGGTTTGACATTAGGACTCGAACACAAGACTCCAAGATAGATGCTCAGCACAAGATTTGAACACAGGACCTTCAGATACTCCAAAACATGGATAGCAAGATACCAATATTCGAACACAAGACCTCAAGACACTTCCAAGACACTTCAAGACACAACTGCAAGACTCAGGATTCAAACACACAACTTTGAGAATGGATGTCTAGCAACTGGGTTCTACAACTATCCACTATACTTCACATGACTAAGCAAGACTGACACACTCTGATTCTCTTATTCCCTTTTATACTCTTCTCCTTGTTCGAGATACTATTATTCCCTCTACTAATGGGTACTTGGATACTAGGGTACAATGATCCTCAGGGCACTTTGATCCTTGGAGGGGACTCCTCTTCAGATGCCCTTCCTGCACTAAATCCCCCTCTCTTTATACCTTTCTAAATCCTCCACATGACTCATCCTCTTACTAATCCCCTTACTCACCCTTTAGTCATGCTCACTAATCACCTTATCAATTGTCTTACTCATCTCCCTCCTTACTAACCTCTTGCTAGATCACCTGCCCTTAAGTCATGTGCCAAAATGCGGACTTCCTTAGTATAAGTGGTTATACTTCTCTTCCAGAGTTCAATGCTGGGAAAACGCAGATTTTCTTGAAGGGCTTTAACCAAGGGGTTTTTGAGGCCAGAACATTTTCTCTTCTACAGTGGGTGTAGGGTTCATCCAGGGCTTGCATCATGGTTTCGACTTGTTGCTGTTCACAGGATTCATTTGGTGGGTGGGTCATCATTCTCCTGTGTTTGTTTGGCAGGGTCATGGGTGTTGGGTCCAAATGACAAAATAAAATAATAAATAATGTGTTAGTAAAAAAAAAAAAACAAGGAAAGCCACACAAAAGGAGCAGTGTATGCTGTCCTCTTGTGTGGTTGTACTCACCTTAAAATTACCACACACCTGCTGAAGCAGGTGTGGGGTTCGTCTGGGGCTTGCATTGTGGTTTTGACTTGTTGCTGTTTGTGGGATTCATTTGGCAGGTGGGTTGTCATTCTCTTGTGTTCATTCAGCAGGGTTGCAGGTGTTGGGTCCAGATGACAAAATAAAATAATAAATAATATGTTAGTAAAAAAAAAAAAACAAGAGAAGCCACACAAAAGGAGCAGCGTATGCTGCTCCTCTTGCATGGTTGTACTCACCTTAAAATTACCACACACCTGCTGAAGTGGGTGTGTGGTACTCTCTTGGGTTTGGTCTGGCCAGTTGTCATTGGCATGTTTTGTTTGGCATGTGTTGTTTTGGTGGGTTGCATCATCATTCCCAGGGGGGTGTTGGGTGGGTTTGTTTGGCAGGTTGTCATTTTGCTTGACCATCTAGAATAGTAAATATGTTAGTAAAAAAAAAAAAAGAAGAGCCACACAAAAGGAGCAGCATATGCTGCTCCTTTTGCATGGTTGTATTTACCTTAGAATTATCACACACCCGCTGAAGTGGGTGTGGTTCATCTGGGGTCCCTGTGGCCCTGTTGTGTGTTCTTGGTCCCGGGTTTCATCTGGGGGGTGTTCCTTGGCATGTTGCATTGTCATTTTGTGGAGAGGGGGTTTGTTTGGTGGGTGGTTCAGGCAACAGCCTAGAATAATAGAGAATTTATTAGTTAAAAATTAAAACAAATGCAAAAAGAGCAGCAAGGGCTGCTCTTTTTGTGTTGGTGAGGGGGGGGGGGTGCACTAATTACTTATCTTGTATAGAACCACACACCCGCAGTAGCAGGTGTGTGGTTCATGTCTTCATTTGGCACATTGTCACTCATGGGTCTCGTTTTGTGGGAGTTTGATCTCAAGGGGCTCACTCCATGGGTCTTCATTTGTGGTGATACCTAGAATAAAACATTATCAGTTAAAAAATTAAAACCAGCACAAAAAGAGCAGCATTTGCTGCTCTTTTTGCACCACTGGGGGTGCACAAGATTACTTACATTGTATAGAACCACACACCTGCTGCAGTGGGTGTGTGGTTCACATGGCCACCTCTCATGTTTTCACTTGGCATTGTTTTGTTGGGTGTGGTGTGGGGGTTGGGCATGGTTTCATTTGGCTTCATTTCATTTTGTTTCACATGGTTTTGCATATTTCCACTGGGGCCCAGGCCACTCATTGGGCAGCCTGTCATTTGTTTTGGTTTTGGTCTGGAATAATAAAGGCTATGTTAGTATAAAAATTCACAGCAGTACAAAAAGAGTAGCTTGTGCTACTCTTTTTGCACTATTGTATGTATTGAGACAAAACTTACCTTATGACCATGCACCCACCTCAGCAGGTGTGTGGTCATGTGGTCGTGGTCATGCACTAGGGCTGCTGCTGTTTCTGCTGTTGCTGTTGGTGTTGTGTTGTGGTTGTGCAGTTGCCTTTCTGTTGCTGGGTGTGGCTGTGTAGTTGCAAAATTCAATGCCAGCAATTGCCAATACTTGGGAAGCACCCAAGTGCTGGTGCTACAAGCACAGCACACATCAATAGCAAGCATGTAGATATGGAATAGATAATATATAATAAATATTTATCCAATAAAATGCGAAGAAGAAGAAAATAATGAGTCAGAGCTCAATAAGGCATGAGATGGCTAATTGCAGAGTGGATTGGGCCACTTCTATGCATCAGAATTGGCCCAAATTTAAATATAGTAATGTTATATATACACTCTACATGGGTGATTGATTATCTCAGATGATTCTCACATTTTTCAAATTTTCATGCCTTCAATTCCCTAAATAGGGAATTGAAGGCATGAAAATTTGAAAAATGTGAGAATCATCTGAGATAATCAATCACCCATGTAGAGTGTATATATAACATTACTATATTTAAATTTGGGCCAATTCTGATGCATAGAAGTGGCCCAATCCACTCTGCAATTAGCCATCTCATGCCTTATTGAGCTCTGACTCATTATTTTCTTCTTCTTTGCATTTTATTGGATAAATATTTATTATATATTATCTATTCCATATCTACATGCTTGCTACTATTGTGTACTGTGCTTGCGGTGCCAGCACTTGGGTGCTTCTTGAGTATCGGCAATTGCTGGTGTTGAATTTTGCATCTTCTTTTTCATCTCTGCAACCACAACAACAAACCACCTGAAAAGGCAAGCGTGCAACCACACACCCACCACAGCAGGTGTGTGGTCATAAGGTGAGTTTTTTTTGCTTGTAGATACAACAGTGCAAAAAGAGCAGTGAAGTTGCTCTTTTTGTGCCTCTTTGAATCTTTTTACTAACATATCTTGTATTCTTCTAGAGTGAGACCTGGGGTCTAAGGCACAATGAAAACCTGTGAAACAAGGGCCCAAATGGCAATGCCCTGAACAAAGACACCCCAAATGACGTGACATATGGCAATGCGCTCACCACATGACATATGGCACAGCACCAACAATGTGACATATGGCACCATGCCCACAATGCGACACATGGCACCATGCCAATGACACGACACACAGCACCACACCAACGACACAACACATGGAAACATGCCAAATGGCACAATACATGGCAATGCCAAATGATGCGATAGATGGCAATGCACCAAATGAGGATGTGACATATGGTAACATGCCAAACAAGGACATGACTGCACCATATGAGGGCCCCAGGAACCACACACCCACCATGGTGGGTGTGTAGTCCTATTTAAGGTGAGTCACTGCCCCTGTAGCTACAACCATGCAAAAAGAGCAGTGAAAGCTGCTCTTTTTGTGTGGTCCTTAATTCTTAACTAATTTATAATTTTCTATTATAGGTCTTTACTTCTTGTACCAACAAATACCAACACAACCCCCCCTCCTGACCCCACCTATTGACACCTGAGCAACAGGGTCCTGGGGGGACCTGCACAAACTGCTGTACATGAGCCAGAGTATGGTCCCAGTACCCCACACCTGCTCTTTTTGTGTTGCATTCATTCATTTTTTACTAACCTATTGTTATTTCTCTAGATCCTGGCCAGAACCTGCCTGAACCCCCAATCATAAACCCATGGAACAACATGCTGGGAACAAAACCCACAAATGACCCCCCACAAATGAAAACTGCAGGGAGGACCTATACAACCCACCATACATATGAGCCGGAGTACAGGGCCTCAGTACCTGACACCTGCTGCAGTGGGTGTGGGGTACTGCAAGGTCAGTTTTCTTTTTCTTCTTATTTTTTATTCTTGTGGTGCAAAAAGAGCAGTGTAAGCTGCTCTTTTTGCACTCCATTACTGTTCAACTAATCTTTCATTTTAAATTTCTCTAGATCCTGAACCAGAACTCATGTACACCCCCAACCACAAACCTGCTGAATGACGTGCCGCAAATGAAAACCACAAACAAGCACCCATGAATGAAAATCTGCTCCCTTGAGGGAGCACCCAAATGGACCTGGCCCTGACTGGGGCATATGGACCCCACTTGGGTGTGGTGGGTATATGCAGGTGTGTGACCTGCAGAAACCATGCCCCCCCTGTGGTGGCAGACCCTGGGGGGGGGGATAATATGTATATAGCATAATATGTATATAATTATAGTAATAATAATAATAATAACAATAAATAAATAAATAATCTAGCACAGCCATGGCATGGCTGAAATGAATCGGAATGGCCATATTTTGGCTGTATTTTGGCCATACTGTCTGGGGACCTATTAGGTACCATTTTCTTCCCCCAAAATGGTACCTAATTAGGTCCCCAATTTGACTGACCAACCTGATTTCAAGGGCATGGATAGAGACAACAGTTGGGTGTGGTTTTGTATAATGCCAGTTGCAAGCCTGAGAAGTGGCATTCAATAACCTGCCACAAGAGGGTGATAACAATGATGAATACTCACAGTGAGATGGAAGCAGAGAAGATGATCAAGTGAAATGCCGCAGATGTGTGAACTGCCTAAACCTGGAATGTACAGACTGGGTAGAATGTTCATCCACAGGTTTTATGACAACAAACATGGTGGAAGGTAGTGGAATAAATCAAGAGATCACCTAAACCTGGATCTTGCAAGAGCAGACATGCCATTTCGGTCCAGTAAAGTAGCAAGGAGTCCAGAAGTTGATAAATCACCCAAATCTGGAATGCACAGACTGAGTGGAATGTCTGTCCACAGATTTTACAATATGGATGAGGGGATGGGTTGCAAAAACACTTGTTGGAGATGAGTGTGAAAACACCAGTTTAATGCTGTTGGGTGGCAGGATGTTGAGAAACTGATAGACTGACTAACCCTAGGACTCACAGGGCAACCACCCTGCAGGTTTTATGATAACAAAGATAAGGCAAGTTGAAAAAATACACCTCAACCAATAGGTAAGTGACAAGAGTAGTGAGATGTCCAGAAGTAGATGGATTGCCCAAATATGGAATGCACAGACCAAGTGGAATGTCCATCCACAGATTTTATGATATGGATGAGGGGATGGGTTGCAAAAACACTTGTTGGAGATGAGTGTTGAAACACCAGTTTGATGCTGTTGGGTGGCAGGATGTTGAGAAACTGATAGACTGCATAACCCTAGGACTCACAGGGCAACCACCCCACAGGTTTTATGATAACAAAGATAAGGCAAGTTGAAAAAACATGCCTCAACCAATAGGTAAGTGATGAGAGTAGCAAGATGTAGATGGATTGCCTAATCTGGAACACACAGACCAAGTGGAATATTGGTCCACAGGTTTTACAATATGGAGAATGAGGGGAT
Source organism: Hydnum rufescens UP504 (assembly GCA_014904985.1). Classification (NCBI taxonomy): domain Eukaryota; kingdom Fungi; phylum Basidiomycota; class Agaricomycetes; order Cantharellales; family Hydnaceae; genus Hydnum; species Hydnum rufescens. The sequence continues at coordinate 100,337 of MU128955.1, read as the reverse complement.
GAGTTGTGAAAACACTGGTTGGAGATGAGTGTGAAACCACTGGCTTGATGTTGTGGGTAGCAAGATGTTGAGAAACTGATAGGCTGTCTAAAACTGGGGCTCACAGATTAGGTAGAATGACCACCCACAGGTTTTACAATAATGAAGATAGGCAAAAACGTGCTTTGACAGAGTGGGAGGCAGCAGAAAATCAAGAAGTTGGTAAATCACCTAAATCTGGAATGTACAGACCCAGTGGAATGTCTGTCCACAGATTTTGTGATATGGATGAGATGTGGAACCAATGCCACAGTTTGCATCCAGAGTCTCATGGTTGCAGTCACAAAGCCTGAGTATGGACCCTCTCAAGGCTGGTCATGGTCTTGTTCTCTTGTCTGGGGAGAAGTGATGTTCAGAAACACACATCTTTGGCATGAAGTACAACTGTACAGTCATATGTCCTTTTGCATCAACAACAACAGCAGGATCAGTGGTTCACACCATATCTATGATGCCATGCAGGTTTGGCTGTGGTCTTGCTATGGGGAAGGTCAGTATGTCTCTAATGGAGAAATGTACCCACTCTGAGAGAGAGACGACAACACATCACTCAGGAAGACTTTGAACCCATGCTTGCAAAGGTATGCCTTTGCAAATGCATCTCATTGAAAGGTTCTGAGTGGCACATCTTGCATCATCAGATTCTCATGTGCCATATCAACAAATCCCCCTGCATGCTGGGCAAGGCATCTTGACCAGATTTTGGAATTTGCAGTAGTAACAAGGATTACAGTCTAAAATGGAGGGAAACCAATGTACACTTGTAAATACAGGCCTTACTCTGTCTGGACTCTATTTGGAAAAACTTTGTACTATAAAATCAACAAAAAAAGACTTGTTTCACATCTTCAAAATATTTCATCTGAGATGCAAATTCGAGTATGCTATGTACATTTGAGTTGGCTCTATATTGTGCTCAGAGCTCATATCATATCTCAAGAACCCCACTGTGGCTGTGATTGCTCAGACAGCAGTGGCCCAGGACAGGCAGGTTGGAGATGGTACCACATAGTGCTCCTTGTTGGAGAGCTTTTGAAAGCTGATCACTATATATCCGAGGGAGTTCATCCCACAGTGATTGCAGGAGGATTTGATATTGCTAAGAAGGAAGCATACTGTATGACATCAACTTTTCTGCTCTTGGATTAACTGGGCTGCCAGTTCCTGGATTCACATTGCATTTAATTTCTGGAAGCTAGATTGTCAATCCCTATGTCATTAATTGATGATTCTACACCAAACAAAATACTGTAGAGCAAATGCTCATCATGCAGTGACCCAGTGATTCTGGAGGCATCAAACTGTTTGATGCAAGTGCACAACTCAATATTCAGAGATCCATATGGAGACATTGCTTTTGGATTGGATCATCAGATAGTCAGCTCTACTGAATTAGGTCAAGTCTTTTTTAAATGCAATTGAAGACTGCCTTAAATAATACAAGCCATTAAGTTCCTGGGTGATGAGACATCATTAGGAGGCTTATCCTCCAAACCATGGCATCATTAGCTACAGGTGCTCAACTATTTTGACTTGAATTCTTGTGACACTATGGTTGAAATATATGGTAGTATTCACATGGTTGTGCCAAAATTGGTACAGTATTTCACAACTTGGAGAGGCTCTGTCTTGTGCAACTATATGAGTGGTAGTGGTATATATAAGTATATGGAATGAGAAAAATATGATAGGTTGTGTGGCCACAGAGTGCCAACTACCCTTGAGAACTTAAAGTGGTCCAAATCACTGACAGAAAGATAGTAACCCTAGATAATCCTTGTCCATACAAAAAATGGCAATGAATGGACTGGTGGTTCAGGCACAATTCTTTGCTGAAGGTGGGGAAAATGCAAATTTGTAACTATTGAAAATCTGACAAATTAGGGAATGTTTCGGCATTTCACAGCAGTGTGGAACCAAACTCCAACCTAATGTCTTGTAAAATCTGTGGGCACAGGGCTCCAGATCCACAAGATTTGTTAGTTCTACAGCCTCTCATATGTTTTTTCACCATGTGTCGAGTGTAGTGGGTGGAGAGAGATTCCATCCTCCATCTTGAAACTGCTATCCAGGGTTATATCTTTGATCTCTGCTTACTCATGTGCTTTGGAGTGGTAAATCTGCTCTGGGGTCATAAGAGTCTGTGGTTGAGACAACTGCTCTATCTGTACAGTTCCCACCATGCCTCCAAAGCAGATGAATACAAAAATGAGAAAGCCAACTGGGAAAAACTTGGGATCCACAAGTGCCTTGGCTCCCTCTTCTGATATCTCCTCTGCCACCCCATAAATGAAATCAAAGCTCCCCAAGTTCAACAAGAAATTGGCAGATCCACCAGCGGCTCCTCCAGATCTCACACCCAGTACATCCATAGATCCTTTATGATGGGACGATGGAGAGTCTTCCAGCCCTCTTTCATCTGAAATGATCTGCTCTATCCAACACTTCCCAACTCTTTGCACTTGATATTTGGTTTACTTCAAGCAGAACCTAAACAGTACTTTTTTTTTTTGCATCACAGACTTGTCTTGCAGACTGACAACAATTCAATGTCCCCAGAAGTCAGAGGCAAACATCCCACTTCCCAAAGACACTTCATCAGCATCCAGGACTGGGTGCTAGAGTATACCAACACCCTCTGGGAGAGTGATGCATCTCCCGATTTACTTGAACTGTTAAACCCCCAACCCAAAAGAATATGCCATCCTCACAACTTATTATTCTGCAGCCCCCCCTCTGTGGTTTCTCAGTTCAGGGAAACTATGCATTGATATGACTTTGACCCATTCTATGATGTCACTAGGGCATGGTTGAGTCCTTTAACTTGGGCATTCTTCAACAAACTGTGCACAAGACACATGTACACTCACAATTCCCTGCATGTTCCCTATCTACCCCAACATTGATTTCCATTCCAGGAGGTGGTGAAGAGGGGCAGCTATGTGCTAGATTTTTTTCTTGGGCATGGCTGGCTGATCACCATGTGAAAAGCCCTCATTGATGCTTTCAATGTTTATCATCTGTGGTTGAAGGCATTCCATTTTTTTCATCTCAAACTTGATCGGATCCCAGTCATGGAGCATGGCACCCACTCAGATGTCATGAAAGCCCTCATTGAGAGTGGCCAAGATGGTTCTCTGCTGGGTGACATGGAACAATCTTTTGCAAAGATTACAGCCTATTGTGAAATTGTGAGGATTGAGGATACTCTGGCAGAAGTTCAAGCCATCATGCAGCTTCTGATGCATAGGACCCTCAACCATATAGCCCTGGTTGCTGGTCTGGAGCTACCATGTTTTGGGGTTGATCACAATCTAGTGGGTGCTTTCATTTCCATGGATGACCCCAATGTCCCTATGGCAGAATTGGAGTGACATGGTGTCCCCCTTCATGGTATCTGGATCCTGGAGCCCAGAGAAGTCCATACTCTTGATCCCCATGCAGGGGATTTATCTTCCAAGTCCCAGGCTGTCACCAATGGGGTGGCCAAATGTGGTCCCAATGAAGCCCATGGGGAATTCATGGAAATTTGGAGAATGAAACAAGGTGCCCAAGTCAAGCATCTGTCTCTCTGGATGATTCGACCCATCCAACAAAAAGAGGACTATGTGCATCAACAGGATGTCTACACAGCTGTATTTGAGTCTGACCTTTGAGATGTAGACAGTGCCATGGCTGGTGCACTAGTCCATGTTTTGGGTCCTTCCTCCATCAGCCTCTGTGATATGGTGCCACTGCCACCTCATCCTCCTTCCCCCCCACCATCCCCTTCATGTCCTGATGACATGGACATTGAGCCTGCTGTTGACGCACCCATCACTAGTGCTGTTGACGCACCCCTCACTAGTGCTGTTGATGCACCCCTCACCAGTGCTGTTGACACACCCATCACTAGTGCTGTTGATGCACCCCTCACCAGTGCTGTTGACACACCCATCACTAGTGCTGTTGACACACCTGCCCTCACTACTGACCCGATCCATTACTTTGGATTCGAGGGCAAAGAGGGTTATTCTTCAGAAGAGCCATCATATGATGACTTTGTGAAGAAACATTGGTGCCAATCCATCAAGGATCAGCATCTTGAGGAAGCACAAAGGGACCCCTGTTGGGCAGCAGTCACAATAGACTTCCCCATGGCATTCTTGGGAATTCCTGGTCCCTGAGAGTGCATTCTCTCTATCATCCAGGAGGCTCAGAAAAAGTGCAGAGTTTACCGTTCTGGCTTAGAGCACTATGTACTGGAGAGATGGAGCTCTGCCCCTCCAGGGCCTCCAGGCTACCCAAAGTGTGCAAAGAAGCACTGTTGTTTGGTCAATGCTGATCAAGGTAAGACATTGCTTGTAATTACTAAGGAGCAAGGAGATGAACTCGTTTCTTAGGACCAATTGATAGGCCCAAGAGTGCCCGGCATGAGGCCGAGTATGGACCCTCTCAAGGCTGGTCATGGTCTTGTTCTCCTGTCTGGGGAGAAGAGTACCTTGAGTCTGAGCACAACCATGCTGAGCGCGACCATGCTGAGCACAACCATGCTGAGCATGACCATGCTGAGCATGACTGTGTTGAGCAAGACTGTATTGAGTGAGACTGTGTTGAGCACAATCATGCTTTTGCCTCATTCGTCTCTTGTCCTTCTCATGTTCAGTATCCCCCCCGCTCTTGTGCAAGGTCACCTGTTCGACATTCACAGTCCCCCATTGGTCCCTCATGTCTTCCCTGCTCAGGTTCTCACTGTCCTTTGGGTTCTCCTCACCATCATTCATGGTCTGGTGATCATCACTCATACTCTCCTGGCCATCGTTTGCCATCTGTCCATCACTCACATTCTCATGAATGTTGCCTGTATTCTCATGGTGGCTCCTCTTCTTCTGACCATGCCCTGTGTTCTCCTGCTTGTGACAGGCATTCTGGCAACTGCTTGCCCTCTCTTGGCCCTTGTTTGTGTTCCCCAATGCATCATTCACCCCCCCCAGCTTCCCCTCACATTCCCCCTCCTGATCGGGACTTCCCCTCAGTTCAGGGTGTAATATAGTGATTAAATGCTATTGCACATGCTCCCATGAAGCGCCCTTAACCTCCTTCCTAATCTAGTCGCTGATGTAATTAGTGTAGTCGCAAGGATTGTAGCCATGGGCCTAGCCGTAAATAATGTTATATTTTGCCCAGACTTCTATGCAATGTGTGAAACTGTGACTTTCTCTCTATCAGTCTAGCCTTGCATCTCAGCGATGCAGCCATGATACTAATGTACAAACAGGTACAACTACAGCCACTCCATGAGCCCACTGTATATGAAGGATTTGGGGTATGAGTTGCATACAAGTGCAACTCATGCAGTAAGTCCATCCCCTAGCCTCTATTTGCTAACACCCCCTTTCTACCTTCTAGACAGCTGTTGTGCCCCTTGGCCAACAGCTGCCACTCCACCCTCCCATTCCCTTGTCCCTTTCCCTTGCTTCTCCCACACTTGAGGTGAAGCTAGTGCCTAGCCTCACATGTGGTCTCCCCATTCGAAGCAAGTGCTCAGAACAGCAGGATTTCCTTTCCCTTTCAGTTCACAGGCAAGTCAACTCCGTCTCATCCAATGATGACTCTTGTGTATATTTGAAGTCAGATAGCATGATATTACACAGGGGCTCCACCATGATCAGCCAGAGCCAGAAAATGCCATGTTGGAGGATCAGGCTCCAGAGGCGCAGACAGACAGTCAGCTGCCTGGTCCTGTGTCCTCTGACCATGATCATGACACATCCATGCAAGTGGATGCATGACAAGTGGGCTTGCAGGTCTCTCCCAAGGATTCACCCATCATTCCTTCAAGTGAATTTGATGATCTTGACATTTGGACTGATGACAATGGACAGCCAGGCACAGAGAGTAATGAAACTGCTGAGGCTTCTCCAGTGAATCTGGATCCTCCTGTTTTTGTTGGCAATTGGTTCCACATTGAGTTCTCCAGCATTACTGGTGATGTGAACATCAGGGAGGTCTTTGAGCATCTTTCAGAAGACCACTTATTCAGTGTTCGTGTCCAGAAGAACAAGGGAGGAAAGGGCCTAGTACGCCTCAAGAAGGAGGTCATGTTGGCCTTCAAATTGCAGCCATGATGGGATGCCATGCTCTCTTGTTTCCAGAACTCCCCTGGATCTAGGCTGTTTGACTTTCAGGAGGCAACCAAAATTGCAGTGGCACACCAGGAGTCCATTGCTTCCTTTTGATGGGTGTTGGATCCAGACTATGTTGAAATGTGCTATGCACACCAGCAATCTGCTGATGACTTGACATTGATGCTGGAGAATGCCCCTGCCTGCAGAGAGATTGGCAATCTTCACATGCTTCATCTCTTTCCACCCCCACTTGAAGGAGACTCAGGAATATGGACCTTCATTTGATACCGTTTCCTGGACTTGCATTGTTTTCCTCCATTGGTTGCAGATGAGGTCGAATATCTGCAGTGCATGTTAGATCGAGTGGAATTCACCACAGCATGGTTTCTGGCTACACTTGACCAGGAATATGATGTTATATGGTGCTGCTTGAAGATGCTCATGAGTGCTCACATGGATCAGTGCAACCAGAATCTTTTGGCATTCTGGGTGCCACTTTATATCACTCATGGACTGTATAATGTTCTGGTTCATGAGCTTGGACAAATGGCAAAAACCACTGCAGCCACAGGTGATCAAGCCATATTGTATTCCCAACCCTCCCATCCATGCCATATGGAAGCCTTTGGATTCCTTGACTCCCAAGTCTGGTTCATTGAATGGGACTCATCCTCTCCACACCCCACCCTCTTTTTAAAGGCTGGTACACCCATGTTCAGTGGCCATGATAGTGTCCACCTCATTTCTGTGCCCTTCACCTCTCTTCATTTCTGTTACACTCCTCTTCATCCCCATTGCTCCTCATTTTGTGTTGCTCTTCTCTCTTCTTGTCATGTCCCTCTCCTCTCTATTATTTTTCCCTGCTGTGTTTGTTCAATTTGTTGCCTGTAGTATCTATGTATGTTGATAAATAATATGCCTATTATAGATGTGCCAAATTGATGTTGAGTGACATGGCAAGTTCTGGCTTTTTTGGCTACCCCATATGTCGCATTATCCCATACCACTCAGTCTAGAGAGGTTCCTGGTTACTCTTGAACATCTCAGATAGAGAGGTGGGAAGTGGTGCTCTGAGTGCAGTCTACTCTCATTTTGTGGAACTTAACAATCTCAATCAAGTTGACCTGACCAGCATTGCACAACCCAAACTGCCTCATCTTGAGAGGTTCCTGGATTTTTTCTTGAACCTCTCAGATAGGGCATCTGGATATCTTTGCTGCTAGTGGCCTTTACACTCCCTCTGGATCCATATCCTTTCCACTTAACTTGATACCTGCTCTTTATCCTTTCCTCACCCAAGCTGGGCTTCTCATACACACCCACCAGCAACCCATTGTATCATGTATTCAAGCCTGAGAAGTCCCTGAAGCCATTCTTGAATGACTCGGCTAGAGTACTGATTCACAATGTCATCTACACTCAGCCATTCTTTGCTACCCTCAGCAAATGCTAAAAAGCCAAAAATGTACCAAAAATCCCACTTCACAAGCTGCAAGGTTGCCAAGGAGTCTGTGGAGGTGGAGGAATCCTCAGATGGGAGCAAGGTACCTGAGAAAGTATGTCGCTAATCTGCCCATGTCATTGGCAATCCTTTCTTATGTGTTGCTTGGTACAGGCTTCCAGCTTCTCAAAACAGATATGTTCAAAAACCCAAGCCAGAAAACACAAGGCTATTCACAATGGATCTGATGAACAGCCCTCAGATGAGGATGAGTTGCCAAATACCATAAGTTTCAGTGATTCCCTATCATGATTTTTTTCTGACATGCTACACCTTGCAGACCCAGAAGTCTGGACCTCCAGGTGTCAAATGACACAAAGGCAATGTTCGCATCACTGCCTCCACCTCCACCTCAGTGCCTTCTACTTCCTGGACCAATTGTGCATATGTTGAGATGCAACCTCAGCCATCAGTTCCCTCTAAGCAGAAGCCTTTGTCCCAATCTCAAATGTTCACAAGCAGGAGCCAGCTGCATGCAGATAATGATGTTGCATATGGTTCTCCCTCCAACACCACCAATTTCAGCGACAATTACCAATCTCAGGCCTTTGAGGGTTTTGAGTCTGAGGACACACTGGTTTCCATGCTCAATACTTCTGGTGAGGTCCCACCCATGTGCCTCCAGTCTCCAGTCTTTGACATTTCATTGGATGACTGTTGGAGCAGGGAGGAAAAGCCTTTTTTGGGAGGGCAGAAAATGCCTGAACTATATACATGAATGTATTAGGTAATCAGGTGCAGTTTGTCATCCCCAACACCCCCCCTCAAACAGAGCCTGATTAGTATGTGATGTCTTCTGAATCGGGTAGGTCTTGGTGTATCATATTTATGAGTTCTTGCACCATTTTGCTGGGTTTGGCCACAGTGGGGCAGTTGGCCTGGTAGTGGTCTGGGGATTGGCAGATGTAGCACAGTTGCTTCCCATGAGGTTGGGGGATTGCTTGTGAAGAAACCTTGTGTGGGGCCCATTTGCCTTGGATTTCTATATGGTGGGATTCTTTGCTGAGAAGGAGGTTTGTAACGAACTTGGTTTTTGAATGAATGAGGGATGGGTCTCTGCCTGCAACTTCGAGGGAGGAGACAATAGTGGTGATGGAGGGATTGTATTCAGTTGGGAGTGATGCAAAGAGGGTGATAATTTTGAGATCCTCATGGATCTCAATCCCACAGGCCTCGAGTTTGTCTGTTGTCTCTTCCACGGAGTGGAGATGGGCATGGAGAGTGTTTACAGTTGGATCAAATTGCATTGTAAAGAGGTTTTGGCAAAGGGTGATTTGCTGGGCCCAGCCCACCCCTTCATGAACTTCTCACAAGATGTGCCACACCTCAGCTGTGATAGGAGATTTCCATGTGTGTTGGATTTGAGAGTTGCTGACATGAAGGACAATCTTGGTGACAGCAAGACAGTTGTGGGTAGTCCAGTTCTTGACTGCATGGCTGGTCTTGGGGCCATCAGGGCGAGTCCTCTCTCTGGAGACAATTTCCCAGAGGTTCTTCTGAATCAGGAGCATCTCCATACAGTACTTCCACACATAGTAGTTATGGTCATCCAGGGGTTCAATTTTTGATGCCGTGTTACATGGGTAGTCGGAGTCCATAGTGGGAAAAAAAGGGTTGGGTAACGACTGGATGTATTTTCAGTGGGGCTCAGGATCACACAGATCAACTGTAGGGGTAGTTTCAGAGTAGTACAGGATCACCCAGATCAACTGTAGAGGCTAGTCCACAAGCACAGAGCTAAGAAGGCCCATAACCTGTTATTTCTGAAAATTATGGTGGAACCAGGGTTTGAACCTGGGACCTCCTGCCTTCTAGTCAGGTGCTCTACCAACTGAGCTATCCCTCCTGTTCTGGAGATGGAACTTACTTTCCAACACTCCCCCTTAAGTTCCAAGCTCTCTCAGAGGCTAAATCCATTGACTTGGTACACCTTGTGCACTCCTCAGAGGTCAATCCTGATAGCTTGTAGCTTAAGCCACAATTTCAGCTCAGGCTTCAGAGACATGGGCCCATAACCTGTTGGAGTGGGGAGGAAAAGCCTTTTTTGGGAGGGCAGAAAATGCCCAAACTATATACATGAATGTATTAGGTAATCAGGTGCAGTTTGTCATCCCCAACAATGATGCCCCTCCTTCACCACAATCTGACATGCCAAGCCAACTACTTGATGAAGTGTGGAAAATCAATGATCCTCTCACATTACTTAATGAGGCATGAGAGTTAGCACTTCGTTTGCCTCCCAGCATTCCTGAGGCATGTCCTGGGGACTTCTTACATGTATGGGATGCCACCGATGTTCACACCATCTTATTGGCTTTGCCTGATGGTGGGAAGGACCCCTGTGAGGATTGCGAGTACATTGATTGCACCCTCAATCACATTTTCCAAGGGGTATCAGTTTCCCATCTTGCCAAGGAGATGAGGTGGGGTTGTTGTGGTGCTCTGGGCATTATTGAGGGACTTTCATTCTTTGCTGAGACTCATGGTCTCAATCTGGAACAGTTTGAGGTCAAGATCTTGAAGTTGCGGAAGGCTCTTGCATGCACCATAGAGTATGTTTATTCATTCATCTGTTTTTGAATCCATTGTATCTAATTGTTCTCTCTTTCCAGTGGACAGTCTCCTGCATCTGGGTCTGTGGAATGGAAATCCACCATGCAAAGTTCTCACTTGGCTGTGAAGTCACCAATCCCTCCTCTTATAGCCACACCTGCATCACTCTGTCCACCATCGAAGCCAGCAGCAGCAGTGAGGGAGCCCCCACCATCATTATCTCATGGCCTACACTCTAGGAAGCCTGCTGGCACTATTGAAGTTCCATTTGAAGTCAGATATGACCAGATGGTGCATAGGGCTTTCGAGAATGAGCTGAATGTCTCCCACAACCATCCCGACACTGACACCAATCTGGATGATGATTTCAATGAGGAAGAGGAAGATGATGACATCCTCCATGAGTCACAGGCAGGCAGTGCTGACAATAACCCTTGTATGAAGCAATACAAAAGAGGACCACTGCCTGTGGAGCTACTGGAGGAGGTACGGGCCATAACAGACGCCTTTGATCACACTCTGGTGGTCACAGCAGAAAATACAATCACCCACTTGCCATGGTTCATTGTCTTGCAAACCTTGAAGGTACCATACATGCAAAGTGCTTGCCCAACCCTTTTAATGGGTATGCATGAAGACATAAATCAGCTGGGCTTCCACAATGTAAATACCCAATTCTTAACCAAATCCATGAGAGTATCTAGTACAGTACTTTATATATCCTTGAAACACAACTCAGTGAAGTCGAAATTCTTTTACATTTCTTCATATTCCCCCCATCTGCATATGTAGGATGATGGACAGGTATCTTTAGAGTATATTTGCAAATTTTCAGGACCATAGAATAAGAATTGAAAATAATCCACATGAAGAGACTGGTTGGGGTGGGAACGGCCATGAATAACTCTGTGAAACACATGGGTTCGGAAGAATTAGTCACTGCTCCTGCTACTGACCACCGATCACCCCCAAACCTTGTACAGAGCTTGTCACAACCCCTCCCCATCATCCTCCAATGACTCACCACTGCCATTTTCATCGCCAACTACATCTAAATCCATGATTTCTTCACCACCATCACTGTCACCTGCAACCTTCTTTGGAGTGTGCACTGGTGGTTTAATGGGGTGTTTTGGCTTCTGCTTCCCTTTTGGCCAATCCTTGGTCATCTCAGACCATACCACAATCTCCTTCTCCCAGACTGCCAATTGCTTGGCCCTTGATCTCTTCCATTCCTTGATGGCCACCTTCTTCAATGTCACACTGGCCTTTGCAGCTGCAGCCCTCTCCATGTGCACTGCCTTCTCATTGGCAGCCTTCTGGCGAGCGGCCCACACCCCCTTAACCAGATCCTCAGTCTCTTGACATGATACAAGCAACCCTGTTGTTGCATTGAGCTTGACAGCAATGTTCTTGGTAGGTTTTGCTTTATCCTCTCGATGCTGGAGCTGATTGGTGATTTTTTTGCAGTACAGATTTTGTAGAATCAGTTGTGAGGAGTACGACTTCAGAGTCCCATCAAGGTGTTCAATATGGGTTTTCGAAAGTTTGAGTTTGGTGCGTAGCCTAGTCATGAGCCCATGGAGCTCATCTTTGCTGAGATCATCCTCCCCTTCTGCTGCATCCAGGAGCCCCCAGTCTGGGGTTCAAATCTGCAAAGGGGCCCGTAATGAAAGGGGAGGTAGGGATGCTTTTGCTGATTTAGCAGGTGACAATGAGACCATATGAGCAAATGAGGAATCTGACAATGCATCATGCACAGCAGATGCATGCTGCTTCATCTTAGCAGCTTCTAGTGAGAGTTGCCCAATGGCGGATTCTGGGATTGACAGTGGAAATATTGGAGCAGCAGGGAATGGATTTCTGGTGTGACATGGTGATCTTGGTTCCATTTGTGGAATTATCACACTCTGATTGTGACTGTGGGTATGGATGCCCCGATCCTGTGGTTTGGTAGGTGACAACATTCCCCATGCAGTCATGAATGCTTGGATGGGCTGTGGCTGTGTAAATGGGAGTTCACTGATGATAGATGTGGTGACAGATGGGGCCATCAAGGATGCTGTAATGATACTAGGATTGAAGGGTATGGTTCCTGTCTTCTGGAATGCTGAAATTATAGTGGGTTTAGTGAAGGCCATTGGTATGCTCGACCAAATATTAATAGGAAGGAGTCCTTATTGACAACATCCCCAGTATCCTTTTCCCATTTATGGCACTCCTCAGTCCAGTAGGTCTTGAATGTCCCAAAAACTGTGACATCGAGTCCCTGGAATACATGTGTGGTATGTGGTGGATAACACAATGTAATGATGTCATGAGTGCATGCATACTGTATGAACTCGAGTGTGAGGTGTGATACATGACCATCCAGAAGGAGAAGGTGGGGCTGTCCATTGGCCTTCTCTTTCGTTTGTTCGTCAAAATCTTTCAGCCATGCAAGTCCGATGTCACCATCTGTCCACCCTTTCTCAGACATAGCAATACTGCACCTTATGAGTATTTTTGTTATTTATAGTGAAAGCCAATACAGCTTACTTGGCACCAGTTATATTGTGGTCTGGGTTTGAGGACTTCCACTGTGTCTGAAGTAATGATCCCTTGAAGATGACAGTTGGTCTCAGACTTGTACCGTCAGCCATTATGGTGCACATTGCAGTAATGGTTTCACATTTTCCTGTCACAATTTCATACTGACTCTTTTTGCCAATCTGTCCAATTACGCAGTGTGTGGTTCCAAGTGAAGGAATAAATCCAGTCTCATCAAAGCCACTGACATTCTCTGGGTCAATTGGCACACCCTTGCTGAACTCCCCATCCAAGGCCCGCCTTAAGAGTTTGAACCAACCATCCTTTGTATGCGTGTTCACCACATGCCCTCGGCTCTCATGCAATGATGTGCTCCAATAGGTTGATATATGGTGTCAATATCTGCCCAGGAAGTTACTTGTCCAATTCTTTCCCAAGGGGTTGAATGGTGTGTCTTGGCTTTCGCACTTGCACTTGAGGATCTTGTGTCCATTTTCATACAGGGACTGGTGGGTGAAAGGAAAGCCGTGCTCTGCCTCTTGTAAGGCATGGTCAATAAGAATATTGGCCTCTTCATCAGTGAAGCGGCATTTGGAGGCATTGAACTTGCATATATCCTGTTTTCCATTGATCCTGCAAGAGAGTGTACTGATACTGAGGCCTGCATACTGGGGCCGATTGAGAATATCACAAAGGCTTTGAGGATGTATAGTCTTGAGGAAACCAGCATGTGACACCCAATAGTCAGTGACAGCACGCTTGTAGAGTTCAGCCTTTTTTTCTGACTTGATATGGGCACATTCCTTGTCTGATTTTGCTCAAGCCATAAGGAGTAAGCAGAATTAAGTCCAAGAAGCAGCAGGGTGCAATATGAATGTGGCACTGATTGAAAAGCAATTCTGGTGCTGTTGCCAAAATTGGAAAACTGGTTTCTGTTTCATTGTGATAGACCTCTCAATAAATGTTTTCCAGCACATTTCTGGGGCTTGTTTCTTATAGAAAAAATCATCCTTAGGTCTTCCTGGACTGTTCTACAAAAAATAAAGCATATCTGATCAGGGAAACTGCTTGGGTGGTCCAATATTCAACACCTAGGACTTTTGGAACCAAAAATTTAGCCTTAAGCAATGACTCCTGGCTTGCTCAACAGTCCCACTGTGTTCTCATATAACTAGATATCTTCTTTGGGTACTGGAGAAAAATCTGCTGAAGGAACTAAGCAATTTGGGTCATTTTTGACAGAGATACAGGTGCTGTTTCATGGATGTATAATGTACTGTAACAGTCCTCCCTGTCTTTCTTAGTTTCACAGGCTGAGCTCTCTGCTGAATATGCAAAGGAGAAGGGGAAATATGAGGATGATCCTGAAGGTCTAGAGGCTTGGCAGGAGGAACTCTGCATGCTTGCCTGATGCTCAAAGGTTGACAATGATGTCACACTTACAATGGGCTCCAAACTTGCCAAATTTATCTCTTGGAAGAAGAAGAACCTCATGGGTGAGATGTCACACATGGGGACTTTTGATGTCCACTCTATCTCGTTCATTGTTTGTGGTCGTGCCGATACCTACACTGTGTATGCACAAAATGCAATACTCTGTAGTTCCCCTGAAATACAGTGACTAGCTGAGGAAGAATTCAATCTCAAGAAGACACTTGATGACTTGTTTGTCAAAGTTCTCACTCAACAGTTGGATGTGAGGGGTCTTTCAAAGTGGCATCAAGAGACTGAGCAGAAACAGCAAGAAGATGAACTCAGGAGCCACAATTCTGCATACTCTGCTGCATCCAAATACTTGTGAAATCTCTTCATTGAGAATGGACATACATGGTTCCCTGCTTTGGTCCCTTGGGTGTGAATCCTTGGCCTGCTTTGATGAAACCATATATGCATTGTAGGTTGGCCTTGTGAAGATGAATGTCCAGCCCCACATCCAACCCACACCAACAAGAGCTGGGAGGTGTCAGGATCAAATTGACATTTGCTTCTGCCTAAGGACTTACCTGTCAGAGTATCATTCTTCATCAACTCTATCATATGGCGCCTACTTCCTCAAATGCTCTTATCTCCTCTCTCCCTCCATTCACTATGGGGGTTATTGTCATCCTTGCCATTGTTGGCATTTCTCTTATTATTATTGCCCTCATTCTATTGGGCCTCGGCCAGCAGGCTATGGGCTGGGTAGTCAACCAGTGGCAGCATTGGTGCCCTTGTCAGCACCTGTTGTTCCCTTGTTCCCCATGTGAGTCCATGGAGTTGCCAATCCAGACTCCCCCTCCTCCTCCTCCACCCCCAGTCCCTGAATCCACATCACCTGTCCCAATCCGTACTCCATCCACATCATTACAGTCCTTTGACACTTTGGACACCTTTGGAGTACCCAGGAATACACTGCCTTGGAAGTACATATGCTAAGGGGGATACATATGGAAGTTGGGGCATAGCCATGTGGAGGTGTGCACAGGATTCGTAACATGGCTGCATCAGCTTAGTGAGGCTTAGTGATGGTGGCTGTGGAGGCTGACTGATGGGCTGTGGAGCCAGCATTCTAGGAGGATCTGGAAGGTTATGGAAGACAGTGGAAGGCTCTGGAAGGCTGGTGGCTGTGTGCAGGAAATAGTATTTATAGCCCTTCACAGTTGGGGGACCACCAGTTTGATCTCTCAGGATTCCCACTGTGATAGGTGTGAGACTTGTGTGTCCCTTGTTGTGTGGTGTATACTCAGGATTCCCACTGCAATAGCATGTGGTTAATTAATCTCTTTCCTCTTTCTGTTTGTGGCTTCAATGGCAGTGTTGCCCTGACAGAAGATCAAAACTCATCTCTTCAACCCCACAAACATCTTCCTTATCCCTTCTACTTCCTCTCCTCATGGATGAAATCCCTGCTGATGCCTTCACTGTCTTTGGTGCTGCTGGAGAAGGCCTTTGTCAAATGATGGAGGCACAACAACGATGGTATGAGCAGTTGGAGCAACAGAACCTTGTACTCCAGAACCTAGTGACTCGCCTTCAGACTGATGCCTCTTCTTGTGAAACTCTGATGGCTGAAGTCGGGGTGATCACCAAGGCTGTTGTTGAGAACCTCCCTGCTCCTGTTGTTGAAGTTCCTCCTGCTCCTGCCACTACTCCTTCCATCTCTGCATGTCCCCCAAAGGCAGCTGATCCAGAGGTCTTTGGTGGTGATTGAAAGAAGGCTGATCCCTTCCTCCGTGCTCTCAAACTTAACATTGCTATTTGACCCAACTCCTTTCCCAATGATCAGACAAAGATCCTCTATGCCCTCTCCTACATGCAAGGAGGCAGTGCTGGTGATTGGGCTTCCAACTACACATGTGCTATCCTTGATGGTGATTCTCCTTTCCCTGGTTGGGAAACCTTTTGCACCCACTTTGAGGCAGCCTTCGGTGATGCAGACTGAGAGGCTCATGCCTGTTGTAAGTAGGATGGTTATCAACCAATCCAACTACTGTCCACGTTGTTGAGGAGAGGACAAATGAAGGGAGCCACAGGGACAATTCGAATATTCAGGTCCAGGGAAATGAAGGTCTTTCTGGTTAATAGAAAATCCCAATGAACAGTGATTGCTCAAAGGAATAGATCAGTGTCACAAATATGAATTCTATATCCACATTTCCTCTTTATTTATTCTCTTTCTTTTATCTTATTTCTTATTTTCTTATGCTTTCTACTATCTATTCATATTGAATTATTTATTTTCTCCTTCCATATCATTCTATGCTATTATACTTCATATCCTATCTTTTTATTAATTAAATTATTCTCTATATTTATATTTTATTTATCTTGCCCTCTCCCCTTATAACATCAGGACCTACTTTATATTTATCTCTATTAGAAAAGCTTGATAAGGGAAGCAAGGAATTTATTATTGATATTTTTTATAGCTCTTATTTAATCTGCATTTATATTTTATTCTTTTTTATGATTATTTCATTATATCTATATTTATTATATTTATTAGATATCTTTATTAAAAACTACTTTTTCTATATAATTCATTTTCTCTCCCTTAATATATTCATTTATTTATCTCTTTAATTTATTTATATTTATTTATATTTATTTTTTTTTTCGTCCTCTTTTTCTTTTCTATTCTTATATTATATATGCCTAATTCCAGTATTTCTATTTTTTTTTTATTCTATATTTTTATTCTATTATTTATATTTGGTCTTTGTTATTTAATTATTTTATCTGAGTCTATCGTTCGTTTTGCCCTTTTACCGTTCTATCTCTATTATATATCTATTTTCTTCTTTTCTTATCTTCTTCTATTTTATATTCTTATTTTCTCTTTATTATATTATTTTCTTTTCTTGATTTTATTTATCTATATAATTTATTATTTTATTCTTCTATTTTATTTCATATATTTATTTATCTATATCCTTCTTAATTCCTTTTTTTCTTTTTTTTTTTGTACTTTCTATATTTTTATCGATTCGATCTTTTTTTTTCCTTTCTCTTTTTTTATTATATCTATTTCATTTCTTATTATATATCTTATAGATATATTATTTTCTTTATTTTATATTTTTATTCCTCTTTTTTGATTAGTTTCATCTCTCCTTATTCTGTTTTTCATTTTTTTTTTTATTCGTTATGTTCCTTGTATTCCATTATATTCAGAACTAGTCCAGTCCGATTATAATTGTTCATAATCATATCCTTTCATCCCTTAAGGCAGTAGGATGGCTTGGAAAGACAGTCAAGCCATACAGTCTTGAGGAAGAATGGCAAGTTGAATTGCCTTGTCCAAAGAAAAAGGACTTGAAGTAGGGCATAAACTGCCCCTTTTTGATGAGGACTGTTGAAGTCCGAAGGATAGTCAATAAATTGACTGGTGGACATGGTAAAGGAATGAGGTGATATTATGGGTTGGAAAGGGGTGGGAATCCAATTGACTTCTTGAATAAATGAATGGTGATAAAATTAAATGAGTGCTGTGATGTATAATTGATTTGTTCATAGGGAAAATGAGCCGAGGATGAGGATTCTATGATGTAGGGATTTATCCCTCCAACACTGTCAGCAACTTCATACCTTGAAGATGACTCAAGGGATGACAGCTGAGGAGTATACAATGGCCTTTGAAGCCATATCTGGGAAGACAGGCTTTAATGATGGAGCCTTGATGGATGTGTATGAGCATGGATTGCTCCATAGCTTGGTCAAGAAGATACACCTTGACACCCTCCCTATGTCCCTTCAAGAATGGAAGGACAAAGCCACTTGCATTGATAAGTTGTGGTGCCACTTTAATGAACAGCACTCCTTCTCTCCCACCAACCCTTGCCAGGACAATCATCCAGGAACAATTCAACCTTTCCATCCTCCCACCACTACTCCTCAAACTCTTCCAACCTCCTTCCATCCTGCTGCTGCTGTACCCTCCTCCTCCACTTATGAACCTATGGATGTAGACTCCAATCATTGTCAGAATAATCCTTGGCAAGTCACTGGCCTGTGCTGGAATTGTAACAAACCTGGCCACATTGCCAGAGACTGCCCTGAGCCCCCATGCTCTCATTCAGTCTGAGGTGCTCTGTCATCTGAGCAGATGGAGGAAGTGGTAGAGAAAGTTCGTGCTACCCTGGCACCCAAATCTACTGAGGATGGAAATGAGGGTGTGGCAAAGGATTTTTGAAGACATTGACAATGAAGGACATGCCCTGTTCAACAAACTGATTCTCTCTTCTTTCAACTTGTACAGTAGGACCCACAATGGATATGTTTGATCACATTGACATTGATGGCCTACATGAAAGAGAAGATGTGTCATTATCCACAAGCCCACCACTCTATATCTATTCCACACACCTTTGCCGAGCTACTGAACTAAAGGTCCACCTACAGACCCTAGACAGTGGCCAGCCTATGGCAGTTGATGCCCTGCTTGATTCGGGAGCAACAGGGATGTTCATCAATCAGGAGTTTGTCAAGGCCAAAAATCTTACTACTTGGCAACTTCCGTGGCTGATTCTGCTTTACAACATTGATGGCACCCTTAACGACACTGGCTCAGTTCGAGAAGAAGTTGACCTCCTGATGCATTTTGGTGACCATTCAGAGAAAAGTACATTTGCTGTGACCAGCCTGGGACAGGTTCCCCTCATTGTAGGGCACACCTGGCTTGTTCATCATAACCCTGAGATCAACTGGTCAACAGGTAAGGTAGCAATGACACTGTGTCCTGATGGATGTGGGTTGCGACATGTCCACATTGTCTTAGCAAAGGAACACTCTGGATGAAGCCTCAACCTCTCTACATCTGTATCTCCCCTCTGATCCTCTTCCATCACGCAGTCACCAAGGAGACCCTATCCTACCTTTGCCCAGTCAGTCCCTCTGGGCAAACGTGAGAGATGGGCATCTCCAGGGCATACCCCAACAGTTGAGGCCCAAGGGGGATCACAAGGGTGATAGAAATTTGCCACACCACCACTCGTCCCCATTGTCTTCACTTTACCAGACCATGCCCTTGCCTTCCTCTTTAATAGAAAAGCCTAGTCCAGGTATTCTATCAAAGAAAACGGGCAAGAGCTTGCCTGGTGATAACCGGGAAGATGTGCATGGGGAAGATCATATCTTTGTAGTCTTCCTTCACCCTGAAGAGCATATCTCTGCAACTGAATCTATATCCACCTGCCTCGCCATTGAGCAGCATAAGAAGACCTTTAGGAAGTGCCCCTTTGAAGAAATGGTGCCCAAACAGTACCACATGACTTCCATGATGTCTTTGCTAAGGAATCCTTCGATTGCCTTCCCCACATGTCATCCCTGGGACCATGCTATTGAGCTAAAAGAGGACATTGCACATACTGGGGTGAAATTATACCCATTATCCCCTAATGAGCAGCAAGAGATGGATGCCTTCTTGAAGGAGCACCTAGAGACTGGACGAATCTGCCCATCCAAGTCACCCATAGCTGCCCCTGTCTTCTTTGTTAAGAAGAAGGATGGAGGCCTACATTTGTCCAGGATTATCGGAAGCTCAATGCTGCTACAGTGAAAAATGCTTATCCTCTCCCCCTGGTGACAGACATCTTAAATCAAGTCACTTCAGGCCAAGTTCTTCACCAAGTTGGATGTGCGATGGGGCTACAACAATATTTAGATGCATGAAGGAGACGAATGGAAGGCAGCATTCTGCACCAACTGAGGACTCTTCGAACCACTTGTCATGTTCTTTGGGCTGACTAATAGCCCTGCCACCTTTCAAACCATGATGAATCACCTCTTCAAAGATCTTGTTGCAGAAGGAGTGGTAGCCGTGTACATGGATGATATTTTGGTGTTTACAGAAACACTTGCACAACACTACAAGGTAGTCCAGAAGGTCCTCCAATCCTGTGAGAAAATAATCTGTTCCTCAAGGCTGAAAAGTGCACCTTTGGAGCTGCAACCATGGAGTATCTTGGACTTATCCTATCCCCAGGACAAGTTGGAATGGATCCAGTTAAGGTTGCTGGAGTTCGGGAATGGCCATCTCCTACAACAGTCAAAGAGGTTCAATCATTCCTTGGCTTTGTCAACTTTTACTGATGCTTCATTGAAAATTTCTCACATATTGCCCATCCCCTTCACCAACTCACTCAGAAAGATGCACCATGGAAGTGGGCCAAGGATCAGCAGAAGGCCTTTGATCAACTAAAGACAGCCATCACCTCAACACCCATTCTTGTGCATCCTGATGCTGATCGGCCCTACCATCTGGAAGCAGATAGTTCTGATTTCGCTACAGGGGCTGTCCTCTCCCAGCTAAGGGATGATGACAAGTGGCACCCAGTGGGATTTATTTCCAAAAGTCTCAATGATGTGGAGTGCAATTATGAAATTCATGACAAAGAGCTATTGGCAATCATCCATGGCTTACAAGAATTTTGACACCTCCTCAAGGGAGTGGCACATCCAGTAGAAATCTTGACTGATCACTGCAATCTTGTCTATTTCATGATGGCCCAATCTCTCAATCAGTGACAGGCACGCTGGTCCTTGTTCTTATCCCGTTTTGATTTCCACATCACCCACCACCCTGGAAAGAGTTCCACTAAACCTGATGCCTTATCTCACCGAGCTGATCATCATCATGGGGAGAAAGATAACCAAAATCAGACCCTTCTCCCACCCAAGCTCTTCCAGATTAAGGCAACAGAAAGCTTGCCCATACCGGGTCTTGGGGCTGATTTCCAGCAGAGGATCCGTGACTCAAAGGATTTAGATGAGTCAGTGGCCAAGGCAATAAAGGATCTAGATGGATCTGAGGAGGATGGTGTTAAGGGTTGTACTCGAGGCAAAAGATACGATGACATAATTGAGTCGAATACAAGGAAATGCCCTTAAGGCAATTGACAAGGGAGTCACGAAGTGGGGATTACGTAAGTCACGAGAGACGAGTACGTACGAGGAAGACCAGCTTCTTGAGACTTAATAAGCAAAGGTTTTAAGATGAGAGTCATGAGTGATAACTGAGATCGTGAGAGGGGAATTCAATTGGTTGACAATATATTCTTGATCTTCTAAGGAGCAAGTGTACATCAAGTAACTACTTATACTATTAGAGATCAAAAGGGTTTATGAATAAAGGGGTGTTGAATAAAGGAAGGATGTATATAATAGGAAATGCTGAAAGAGGAAGGCACAATGGCGGCAAGGGGGAAGGTCATGTGATGGCATGATTGGCTTGGTTATTCGTATGTAAGCGAGGTTACGAGTACGACTCGTAACAGTACCCCCCCTTTGAGCGCGAAGCCCTCGAAGCACATACTCGAGTTTTATGAGGTGGGTGTTTTGGCAGTTTTGGCGGTTGCCGTGGTGGTTACTATAAAGGACAGGTTTGTCGCACTCACTTCTGATTCCGTACCATCATCATTGACATGGCCAACAAAGCCATTCTTTCTTTGATCAAGACAAAGGCGGCGATGGAGATTCTCCAGACTGAGGAGGCAGTTGCGACTGCGAAGGTCAAGTTGGTGAAGTGGGAGGTAAGTGATGAGAACTTTTCCGGTTTTCTGTAAGTCATGTTGATTTGTGGTAAAGTGGCAGGTGCAACTGCAAGGTCAGCTGCCTGAGGTTTCGCCCCTCATGCCTGAGATGGGGTTGGAGCTTGCGCGTTGGTGTCTGCGCGTTGAGCAGATCAAGAACAATGTGGGCATTCGACGTGCCCAGGAGGAGGCAGTGGTGCACGCGTTAGAGGAGGTGTGTCATCTTGACGCTGAGGCACGGCGTGATGCTGAGGCCGCTGCTTGGTGTGCAGCCATGGCAGAGGTGCCAAGGGTGCCTCAAAAGACATGCCTTTGGTTTTGAGCGAGGATGAGGGGTCGTCAATGGTGAGTAAAAAAAATTTGAAGTCGCGATGTTGCTGATGTGGGTTTTTTAGTGCGATTGGTGCGCATCTGTGCACACTCGGTGGGTGACAGGTGGCAAGAAGGGGGAGGAGCCTCTGTGCATGTCTGGTCCTTGGTTCCACTGTCAAGCATGTGCCAAGTGGAACAAGAAGTGTTCCCTTGTGCCGGTGAACCATCGGCACTTGAAGTGGGGCACTGAGGGCAATGAGGAGCCATCGCAGTCCTCCAGGTGATGACGCATTGCATCACCTGAGTCAAAGGGTTCGCCCTCTCGTGCGGATGGGGCAAGGCTGAGGAGGAGGTGCCTGGGGGGGTGCCTGGGGTTGTGCCTGGGTTGTCTGCGGGCGACTTGATCCAGTGGGTCAAGGTGCTCCTGAAGTGTATGGAGGAGACGTGGGCTGATGACCTGATGCCTGAGTTGGTGCAATGCGCAGTTCTCGCATGGTGGGCAGCTGCGGAGGCATCCGCAGCAGTGGAGCTGGAGGAGGTGAGGGTGCAGGAGTTGGAGCAGGGTTTGGCTGTGGCAAAGTCGCGGGTGAGTGTTGCACACGGTGTGCAACAGCGATGGGGGGATGTCGTGGCTTATGCTGAGGCGGGGCAGGAGATCGCGAGGGAGCAGTGCGATTTGAGGGACAACAAGTAGACCAATAAAATTTTCATTTTTATTTTCTGATGTCTGAGAGTAAACTGAAATTCGGAGGTTAAGAAGGAAGAAAAGGGAAAAGAAGAAAAATGCTGAAGGTGAGAGAGACATGTGAGGAGAGTGACAGTGAGAGAGAAAGAAATGTGGAGCAAGGAAGAAGGGTAGAGAAATGTGGGGAGAGGAAGAGAGGTATGGTTGCGAAAGTGCAGTGTCGCGATTGTTGCAATTTATACTGCCAGGTCAAGTACTTCTTGTCCTGGTTTTTCAGGGTGTGCGCAATGAAAGTCCATTACTGCTTCATGAGCATTGGTGAGTTCTGCTGCTGGGAGCCAGCTAAACTCGTCATTGGTGTGCTCGTAGCCGGACCATCGTATGCAATAGATTAAGCTGTTACCGTGACGGCGACGATCGATCTTGCTGTTGACGATTTCTGCGATTTCATATTCGAGTTCGCCATCGATTTCAACAGGTGGGGGAGGTGGTTGGGTGCAATTGGGGAAGGGGTCAGGGTGAACAGGCTTGAGTAGTCGCACATGGAAGACGTTGTGGATTTGATTCATGGTGCAAGGGAGACTGAGGCGATATGCATGTGTTGAAACTTTCTCAGTGACTGGGAAGGGACCGAGTTTCTTGTGGTCAAGTTTCTTTGATGGTCACTTTGTTTTGATATTGCGCGTGTTGAGCCACACTTGATCACCGATGTTGAGAGTGGGGAAAGGGGGTCACAATCCAGCTACTTGCTGTTCATTTTGTTGTCATGTGATCGCGAGTTGGTCACGAATGTAATTGTGTATGTTGTGAAGGTTGAGCACAGCTTGGTTGGCCTCGGTCGAAGGCACTGCTTCAATATTGATCTCAAGGTTGGGGTGAAAGCCTTTATTCACGAAGAAGGGTGTCACGTTCGTCGTGGAGTGCTTGGTGTTGTTGTATGCGAACTCTGTGAGGGGGAGAAGTAGTGCCCAGTCGTCTTGCAGGTAGTCGACGTAAATTCACAAGTACTGCTCAAGGATTTGGTTCAGGCGCTCGGTTTGGCCATCAGTCTCAGGGTGGTACATGGTCGAGAGGTTGAGTTTGATGCCAAGTCTCTTCGCGAGCGATTTCCAGAAGTTGGAAATAAACAGTGAGCCGTGATCTGAGACAATATCAGTGGGTGTACCATGTTTGGATATGACCCAATTGATGACTAGGTTGGCGAGTCCTTCTGCCTGGAGTGTCATGACTGTGGGGATGAAGAGACCCATCTTCGTGAATCGGTCGATGATAACGAGGATGGAGTCAAATGGGGAGGAGGGTGGGAGTCCGGTGATGAAGTCCATCGCAATTGAGTTCCAGGGTTGATCGGCACTGGAGAGGAATTTGAGGGGGCCATATGCGGCATGGTGCGAGGACTTCGCACGAGCGCATACGACACAAGATCATACATATGCCTTGACCATTTTCGTTAGTCCTGGCCAGTAGTATTTTCGCATAATAAGACAGATGGTTTTGTGAATGCCTGGGTGGCCCACAAGGAGGTGGTCATGCGAAGCATGAAGGATGTCAAGGCGGAGGTCACAATAGTCAGGGATGTAGACGTGTCCTTTGTGTAGTAGTAATGTTGCGTCCTCTGAGAGTGAGAAGAAGGTGGGGGGGCTGTCAAGTCACCTTTGGTGGTCTCGATGCATTCATGCACTTGCATTGCGATGGTGTCATTGTGAGTGCCTTCACAAATTAGTGTGATAGTCATTTCGGAGTCAAGAGGGTGGTCATTGAGGGTCGCTCTTAAGTATGCACTAAGAGCTGTGTCCGAGTCAAGAGGCTTGGCATTGCGAATGATCATTTGGAGGTTTTGCGGGTTCGCAGTTGCATAGGCCTCATTTCATTTGGGTGGATAAATGTCAGGGCACCTTGTGAGGGCATCTGGTTTTCCTCCGAGTCATCCTGGTCGATATATGATGATGTAGTCAAAGGAGGAGAGGTATTCCGACCATCGAGCCTGTTGACAAGTGAGGAGTTTCATGGAGGTGAAGTACTCCAAATTTTTGTGGTCCGTGATGATGGAAACCATGTGAGTGGCACCCTCGAGGTACACCCGCCAGGCACAAAAGGCGTTGAAGATCGCAAGGAGTTCTTTGTCATGGATGTTGTAGTTCAGTTCCATGCTTTGCATTGATCGCGAGCGGAATGTGATGGGTCAAACTTTGTTGTTCTCGTCAATTTGTGACAAGATTGTGGTGATGGCATAGTCAGACGCATCAGTTTCCACGATGATGCATAATTCAGGGTCGAAGTGGTGGAGGATGGGTGCTGATACGAAGGCGTTTTTGATGCTTTTGAAAGCTCATTGGGTCTCATTGTTCCATGCGAAGGTTTCATCTTTTTTCATAAGATGGATTAAGGGGTGCGCAAGGTCTGAGTAGGTTGTGATGAAGCGGCGGTAGAAGTTCGCGAAGCCTAGGAATGACTAGATTTCTTTTACCGAGGTGGGCATGGGCCAACTTAGGATCGTGTCAAATTTCGTAGGGTCCATCTGGACACCCAAGGGGGTGATGATGAAGCCAAGGTACTCAATAGTGTCTGTGTGGAAGGTGCACTTCAAGATCTTGGCACAGAGGTTTCTTTCGTGGAGTTGTTGTAGTACACAGTGAACATGTTCACAGTGTTCTTGTCGTGAATTGGAGAAAATGAGGATGTCATCAAGATATATGATGATGAACAGATCCACCATATCCTGGAACGAGTTGTTCATGAAATACTGGAACTGTGCTGGGGAGTTGGCTGCTCCCATTGGCATTACAAGCCACTCATATGCACCATACCATGTACGAAATGATGTGAGCCACCAACACTGGCCATAAGATTTCTCCACAAAGCTCATGTAGAAATTGATGCTAAAGCCAGGAGCTTTGTGAGATAGCATTACCCATGAGCTTCGTGCAATGGCATTACCATAGCATTACACATGAAGACCCACAAGTGATGCTATGCCAAATATACTAATAATGTTGGTGGTTGGGGATGGTTGGCGGTTAGGGTTGGTGGTTGGGGTTGGGGGTTGGAGTTGGTGGTTAGGGTTGGTGGTTAGGGATTCTCTGGAGTGTGGTTGGGAACATCTACCCCCATGCCAGGGTTAGGGTTAGGGTTTGATAAATTACATAATATTCTATATTTGGCAATATTACCTAATATTTGATCACCTAATTAATTTCCACATTTGGCACCATTACATAATATTTGATTACCTAATCACTTTCCATTTGGCACCATTACATAATATTTGATTACCTAATCACTTTCCATATTTGGACATATTACATAATATTTGATTACCCAATTAATTTCTATATATGGAAATATTACATAACATTTTTATTACCTAATCAATTTCCAAATATGGAAATATTACATAATTACATTCCATATTTGGAAAACCTTACCTAAGCTACCATATATAGCTATATTACCTAATCTAATTACATAAGCAAAAACACAGAAATGGGGGGGGGGGCCCAGGGGGATTTGTTGAAAGCCTTGAGCCTTATATGTTCCTCAGAATGTCTGTGTGTAGGGTTGACCCAGTTGTGGGATGTTTGAGTGTCATTTAAATCCAAATGACACTCAAACATCCCACAACTGGGTCAACCCTACACACAGACATTCTGAGGAACATATACAGCTGTTAAATTATTGATAGGCAGTTTTCAATTTTTTACATGGTGGAGCCTGTGGGAAGATTTGCTGGTGGCTTGGGTGTCCTGGTCCATTGTGGAAAGTTCCGATTGTGTCATAATGGCCAGCAGGAGACGATGATGGCCGGACAGGTTAGCGAGAAAACCAACCATCATTTACTGTGCAGTCACTGACAAAAGGGCATGCATCAAGGCCAGCCATAGGCTCAGGACGACAAAGACGACAGGCCCTGGAAGGTCTTGTGACATGTGGAACCATACATTTGGTCAGAGCTACCCAAATGCTATGTGTTTTGCAAACTGCCTATCAATAATTTAACAGCTGTAAGGCTCAAGGCTTTCAACAAATCCCCCTGGGGCCCCCCCCATTTCTGCTTTTTTGGTTATGTAATTAGATTAGGTAATATAGCTATATATGGTAGCTTAGGTAAGGCTTTCCAAATATGGAATGTAATTATGTAATATTTCCATATTTGGAAATTGATTAGGTAATAAAAATGTTATGTAATATTTTCATATATAGAAATTAATTGGGTAATCAAATATTATGTAATATGTTCAAATATGGAAAGTGATTAGGTAATCAAATATTATGTAATGGTGCCAAATGTGGAAATTAATTAGGTAATATTGCCAAATATAGAATATTATGTAATTTATTAAACCCTAACCCTAACCTCACTGGGCATGGGGGTAGACTCCAGACAATTCCAACCCTAACCCTAACCACATTATTACCATATTTAGCATTAGCAACACTTGTGGGTCTTCATGTGTAATGCTATGCTATCCCATGAAGCTTGTGGGTAATGCTATCGCATGAAGCTCATGTGTAGTGTGATGCTATCTCCCATGAAGCTCATGGATAATGCTATCCCACGAAGCTCCTGGCCTTAGCATCAATTTCTACATGAGCTTCATGGGTTTTTAGCATATGATCTTATGGCCAGGGCTGGCTGGAGAGTGTGGGGGATTCCTCTGTTTCCATGATGAGGTGTTGGAACCATTGCCTTGCTGTATCTGTGAGATACGATCTGGCCCAGATGATGTGCACGCTCTCTAGCATGAATTGCGACAGTTGCAATCGGAATGCCATTTTGCAGTGCACCAGGAATCCGTATAGTTTAGAGGGGTTGTGCCCTGAGAACATCTCCAGCTTTTTGATTTTGGGTTTGCGAAGTGCATGTCCCAAGGGCATGGAGGGTTGGGCGATTGTCACTGTTTTGCGGTATCGCGGAGTGGTGGGGAGGTGTTCAAGTTTGGTTCCTTGATGGTCCACGCCTGGAGTTGGGGCCCTGAACGCAGAGCCCAGGCACGGGGGGGTGGAGTGTGCATCCTTGAACATTGCGCATCACAGAGTTGGTTGCACGATGTTGCTAGGTGGTGCATATGTGACTGAATTGCCTCACAGTGTGTCGTCGAGGTTTTGAGGTGAAAACTCATTGTTTTCCTTGGGGTAGGTTTGGGGCTTGAAGTGGGGGCTTCGAGTGAGGGTGTGAGGTGCAAATTGCGAGTTGTGCACTGTGGGTGAGACTACTTGTCTCGGTCATGTATTTGCATTGAGGATGGGCAACCATGAATTGCGGTGTGCAACTTCATTGCGCAGCTCTCAGTTTTCATTCACGAGTTCTTCAAGGTGAGTGTTCATCTGGGCGTTGGTGCACGCCATTTCTGCTTGTATCTGCATGCTGCATGCTAGGTCTGCCTGCATTTGTTGCAGCATGTGTAGGAGCATTGTCTTGGTGCTCGAAGTTGACATGGCGCTGGGAGGGTTTCCCATGTGCAGACCTTGCATCGAGTTGGGTGGTGTTTGTATTGTGGGATACATCATCCAAGGGGTGATTGGCGCCTCGAGGATGATTGGCGAGGAGAGGGCAGAAGTGCTTTCAACAGTGGCTGTGTCATTGCGATAGTCGTCGGTGACTGGTTGTGGGTGTGGGTTCTGTCGAGTGGAGGGCATATTGGGTCTTTCAAGGAAGTCAGTTATTTAGATCAAGAATACTGTTAAGGGTTGTACTCAAGGTGAAAGATACGATGACGTAATTGGATCAAATACAAGGAAATGCCCTTAAGGCGATTGACAAGGGAGTCGCAAAGTGGGGATTACATAAGTCACGAGAGACGAGTATGTACAAGGAAGACCAGCTTCTTGAGACTTAATAGGCAAAGGTTTTAAGATGAGAGTCGTGAGCAATAACTGAGATCGCGAGAGTGGAGTTCAATCGGTTGACAATATATTCTCGATCTTCTAAAGAGCAAGTGTACATCAGGTAACTACTTATACTATTAGAGATCAAAAGGGTTTATGGATAAAGGGGTGTTGAATAAAGGAGGGATGTATATAATAGGAAATGCTGAAAGAGGAAGGCACAATGGCGGTGTAGAAGAGAAAACATTCAAGCCTCAAAACCCCTTGGGTTAAGCCCTTCAAAAAAAAAAATCTGCATTTTACCAGCATTGAACTCTGGAAGAGAAGTATAACCACTTCTACTAAGGAAGTCCGCATTTTGGCACATGACTTAAGGACAGGTGATCTAGTATGAGGTTAGTAAGGAGGGAGATGAGTAAGACAATTGGTAAGGCAATTAGTGAGCATGACTAAAGGATGAATAAAGGGATTAGTAAAAGGATGAGTCATGTGGAGGGTTCAGAAAGGTATAAAGAGAGGAGGGATTTAGTGTAGAGGAGCATCTGAAGAGGAGTCCCCTCCAAGGATCAAAGTGCCCTGAGGATCATTGTACCCTAGTATCCAAGTACCCATTAGTAGAGAGAATAATTGTATCTCAAACAAGGAGAAGAGTATAAAAGGGAATAAGAGAATCAGAGTGTGTCAGTCTTGCTTAGTCATGTGAAGAATAGTGGATAGTTGTAGAACCCTCAGAGTAGGAGTTGCTAGACATCCATTCTTGAAGTCATGTGTTTGAATCTCAAGTCTTGCAGTTGTGTCTTGAAGTGTCTTGAAAGTGTCTTAAGGTCTTGTGTTCAAATCTTGGTGTCTGGCTATCTGCATTTTGGAGTATCTGAAGGTCCTGTGTTCAAATCTTGTGCTGAGCATCTATCTTGGAGTCTTGTGTTCGAGTCCTAAGGTCAAACCAACAACAAAACTAGTACAAAACAACAGTTGAGTGGCACATAACCCATCAAAACTGATCTGTCCTCATCTAACACATTCTAAACAAACCCCTTATAACATTTTAGCTGATCAAAACAAATAAAGCCCATTAGGTCTCTTCTATAGTGGCAAGGGGGAAGGTCATGTGATGGCGTGATTGGCTTGGTTATTCTGCATACATAAGCAGGTTACGAGTATGACTCATAACACAGTGTGTCTACTAGTGGATAAATTAGAACAGGTTGACCATCACCAGGAGGTGTCTAATTGTGTGCCTAAGCAAGTCTAAGCATGTCTAGGGGTGTCTAAGCTTGTCTGGGCATGTCTAGGTGTCTAGGCATGTCTAGGCAGGTAACTTGGGACTGAGTTTAGTACAAATATTATGTATTCCTAAATGGTATCCAGTTACATAATACATGTATCCTATCTTAAACAAATGCCAAAAATGTGGAAATTAAATGAAGTACATCCAAAGAATATTTAGGCATCCAGCCCAATGGGGGCCCAGGACCAGGGGGAGGTGCCTGGGATGGATGGATGGACCCCTGGGGACCCTGATAAAGTGAAAAAAATTAGGCCCAGGGCCAATGGTTAATCTCTGAAACAATGAGGGCAGGAAGAACAGCTCCAGAAGCACCGGAAGTTGCCGGAATCTAAGTGCTGAGTGGATCGGTCTGAAATTTGGGACATGACTAGAGACTATCTGGCCGCAAACCATATTAAAATTTCAGCCAAATCCATGCATTAGTTATTGAGATATGAGGCAAACAAGTTTGGATATTGAAAATTGATTTTCTCCTCCCATAGAATAGCTGGGGACTTGAAAATTTACAGGGAGCATAAAAATATAGTTTACTAATTATGTGCCAAAAATTATCCCAATCCATCCAGGTTAAGGCAGTGAACTGGACAGGGGTACCAGAACCACTGGAAATTTCTGAAAAAGAACCACTGTGCAGATCACTCTGAAAATTGTCACGTGATTAGAAGATGCTTAGGCAAAAATCATATCAAAATTCCAGCCATACCCATCCAGTAGTTATGGAGTTATGGGCCAAACAAGTTTGAACATTGAAAATTAATTTACTCCCCCTACAGACAGGATATGAACTTGAAACTTTACATGGGGTATGGCCATATGATGAACTACATATGTGCCAAAAATCAGCTTTTTTTGTTTACTTTTAGGCATGCCACTCTCTTGGCAGGAAAAATGGGAACAAAACCCTACCATGAATGTGAGCCACTCCACCTCAGGCCTAAACTGGGTGGAATAAGCTTTGATTAGTGTGACCCTGATTATATCCAAAAATAGAATGAATTGGATGTGTGGAAGTGCCTGAAATTGAGGGGGAGGGGGAGGAAGGTCAAAAGGGAATTACATCAAATGTAGACCTGGGGTGGCTCTGATATTATACCACTAGTCTAGCACATATATAGGGAGTACACATGCCAATTATCAGCCTAACTGGACTCCATTTAGGCACTGCTCCACAGCCCTTCCCCCAAAACAACAATTTCCCCCCAGAGTCTTCCATCCATGCAATGGCCCTGAAAATTCACCCTTGGGTCATCCAAATATATTTATAACATCCCCCAAAATTTCAGATTCATGACTCCAGTGTGAGAGTTTCCATAATATTTTCAAGTTTCACTGACATACCCCTCCAATTGGGGCACTTCCAGAGCTCCAATCACTCCCATTTTTTGTAGGCCACACCCGGCCACCATTTGAGGCTCAGGCCCAAAATTTCAGCCCATTCTAAGCACTTTTGACATTGGTCACATGACCAACATCCTCCCCTCCCCCTGCTTCACTCAGTGATCCAATCTGTATGAAAGTTGTTGATATCTGTAGTAGTAGTATGTAACAGTGTATGATTCAAATTTCAGAACATCCCATGCAATATTGATTGAGTTATTCAAGAAATATTCTCAATCTATTCAATTTGGGGGTTAGAGGTACAGTATATAGTGAAATTTCACTATATACTGTACCTCTAACCCCCAAATTGAATAGATTGAGAATATTTCTTGAATAACTCAATCAATATTGCATGGGATGTTCTGAAATTTGAATCATACACTGTTACATACTACTACTACAGATATCAACAACTTTCATACAGATTGGATCACTGAGTGAAGCAGGGGGAGGGGAGGATGTTGGTCATGTGACCAATGTCAAAAGTGCTTAGAATGGGCTGAAATTTTGGGCCTGAGCCTCAAATGGTGGCCGGGTGTGGCCTACAAAAAATGGGAGTGATTGGAGCTCTGGAAGTGCCCCAATTGGAGGGGGTATGTCAGTGAAACTTGAAAATATTATGGAAACTCTCACACTGGAGTCATGAATCTGAAATTTTGGGGGATGTTATAAATATATTTGGATGACCCAAGGGTGAATTTTCAGGGCCATTGCATGGATGGAAGACTCTGGGGAAATTGTTGTTTTGGGGAAGGGCTGTGGAGCAGTGCCTAAATGGAGTCCAGTTAGGCTGATATTGGCATGTGTACTCCCTATTATATGTTGCTAGACTATGTGGTTATAATATCAGAAGCCACCCCAGCTTACATTTGATGTAATTCCCTTTGACCTTCTCCCCCTCCCCTCAATTTCAGGCACTTCCACACATCCAATCATTCTATTTTTGGAATAATCAGGGTCACACTAACAAAGCTTATCCACCCGAGTTTAGGCCTGAGGTGGAGTGATCTCACATTCATGGTAGGGTTTTGTTCCCATTTTTCCTGCCAAGAGAGTGGCATGCCTAAAAGTAAACAAAAAAAGCTATTTTGGCACATATTAGTGTTCATGTCATATGGCATATCACCCATTTTAAATTCAAGTTAATCCTGTCTGTAGGGGAGTAAATTAATTTTCAATTTCAAACTTGTTTGCCATAACTCCATAACTACTGGATGGGTATGGCTGGAATTTTGATATGATTTTTGCCTAAGCATCTTCTAATCACGTGACAATTTTCAGAGTGATCTGCACAGTGGTTCTTTTTCAGAAATTTCCAGTGGTTCTGGTACCCCCTGTCCAGTTCACTGCCTTAACCTGGATGGATTGGGATAATTTTTGGCACATAATTAGTAAACTATATTTTTATGCTCCCTGTAAATTTTCAAGTCCCCAGCTATTCTATGGGAGGAGAAAATCAATTTTCAATATCCAAACTTGTTTGCCTCATATCTCAATAACTAATGCATGGATTTGGCTGAAATTTTAATATGGTTTGCGGCCAGATAGTCTCTAGTCATGTCCCAAATTTCAGACCGATCCACTCAGCACTTAGATTCCGGCAACTTCCGGTGCTTCTGGAGCTGTTCTTCCTGCCCTCATTGTTTCAGAGATTAACCATTGGCCCTGGGCCTAATTTTTTTCACTTTATCAGGGTCCCCAGGGGTCCATCCATCCATCCCAGGCACCTCCCCCTGGTCCTGGGCCCCCATTGGGCTGGATGCCTAAATATTCTTTGGATGTACTTCATTTAATTTCCACATTTTTGGCATTTGTTTAAGATAGGATACATGTATTATGTAACTGGATACCATTTAGGAATACATAATATTTGTACTAAACTCAGTCCCAAGTTACCTGCCTAGACATGCCTAGACACCTAGACATGCCCAGACAAGCTTAGACACCCCTAGACATGCTTAGACTTGCTTAGGCACACAATTAGACACCTCCTGGTGATGGTCAACCTGTTCTAATTTATCCACTAGTAGACACACTGCATGCTAAGCCCTCATGGACACACCAGGAAACTCTAATGAGATATAACAAGCTCTAGACATGACTAGACACAGCTGATTTAGGCATGCCTAAATCAACTGCAGGGTGTCCATCAAGTCATTGTAAAACCCCTGGAGCAGCACCTGACTCTACACATCACTAGACATCACTGATTTAGGCATGTCTAAATCAACCCTGGATAGGCCTCTTCAATTCAAAGTCAATAATTAAGCTCTAGACATCATTAGACACAACTGATTTAGGCATGCCTAAATCAACCCCAGAATCCCTATCAAATAGTTAAAAAGCCTGGGAGTGGCGCCTGTAGCAGGCACAGATAGGCACACCTATTATAGGGACTTAGAAAATTTTCATCTTTTGAACACCTTTAGATGCTGCCTAGACATGCCTATATGAAAACCACCTCTTAGGTCAAAGGCCAATGCAACTGGAACCCACCTAAGAGGTACCTTTTTGAGGGTGTGTTAGGTGATCCCATGCACCATGAAGCTTGATCATACTGAGTCAGCACTTATTGTAGTCTGCAACAAGGTTCTTGATTGACTGATACCACCATTTCAATGCTTTATTTATGTGTTCTGCAGTACTGTGATCTATCATCAAGGATAATAATGTTAATACAATATAATACAAGTTAAACTCCAACTATGAATAACTCACATAATGCTTTTCTCCTGAAAGCACCAGTGAGATTCTGTGCCTTGAAATTTCTCTGGCATGCCTTAGCAAGAATGCACCCTTTAAGGACATGCATATTAAGTTGGTGTTCAAACCATGGGTGATCCTTCATTTTCTTGAGGTTGTCATATGATACTGGGTCTCCAAGCTTGAGGATGGTAGTTAAATCATCCTCTTGCTTTGACAAGCATGAGATGACTTTCTCTTGTTCAGCAAGGGCAGATGTAATCTCTCTGACCTTATTCCAAGTTGCAATGGTATCAGACACTAGTATGATGATGAGTTGCTTCTGGAGGGCCTCAACAAGATCCTGAGCTGCATCAGGGTATTGACAGACAGCCAGAATCTTCTCAACAGCAAGGAATCCTTTTTTCTTTGATTGTTGCTTGAGAGGTCAGCTCTGGTAGGCTTGTTGTTCTTTAAATTGAGACCACAGGAACTCATTGCTGAGTGGGATTCTGGCTCTCTTCTCCTGAGCAATTATGAGGCAAGCCTTTGTAGCTTTAACATGCTTCTCCAACCAGACACCTGCCTGTTGCATCTTCAAGCAGTCCAGATGTTCAATTTGGAGATCCAAAACAAACAAACATTGATGGAATCTGGTTACACAGAGATTTGGAATGAGGTGCTGAAGATCATTCCAAAGGCATTCACAACCCTCTCCATCAGTGAGGCCCCAGACACCCCCCTTCCAATGATTGTACCATAGCTGGCACACCCACTGATGGAAATATGCATTAAACACACTTATTCTGAACACAATATGGGGTATCCACCAAGGCAATGGATTCCACTTAAGTATGCTGCAATGAATCTGGCAGCTGATATTGTACAGGATACCAACTTGCCAGTGTGTGGGAAGCTTGGCCATGATCATGTCAATGAGAGCCAATGCATAGAATTCCTGTTCACTGGGGGTCCACATATTCACCCACATGACCACATGATCATGATGACAGACACCTGCCATCACACCAGTGTGTGAGAAGTGCACTCCAGGAGCTTTTACCCTGTCACCATTTGCAGCAATGAAGGATTCACCACAGATATTTAGTGATGAATTTGGGACATGTAGCCCAGCCTCAATAATGTCATCATCAGCATCTGGGCTGTCTGGGGCATA
Source organism: Hydnum rufescens UP504 (assembly GCA_014904985.1). Lineage (NCBI taxonomy): Eukaryota > Fungi > Basidiomycota > Agaricomycetes > Cantharellales > Hydnaceae > Hydnum > Hydnum rufescens. Next base: position 65,250 of record MU128955.1, on the reverse strand, counting down.
TTCTCCCTTCTTTGACATCCACCTAGCTGTATTGCCAGGATGGGCTTCTTCAACCCTTGCTTTCCAGATCTCCAGAAAACTTCAGGTCAATTCACAGGTTCCAGGTGGAACAATGCAAGGGTCCTGAATGTCTGGTTGCTTTTTGTGGCCTGGCCACCAATTGTAGTCTTTGTTCCTCCTGATGGTGAAGCAGGCATCAAGGCATAAGAAGTTGGGCCTGCAAAACACATCACTAAATTAGCAAGAGATGTGAGGATGGATTGCAAAATGCTCACAGTTTACCCCCTCCTGATACATCACCTCTGAAGCACAACAGACACTGAGAATGAAGGAAATCAGATGGTACAGAACAGGTGTTAGAATGAGTATGGAAGTCAGTGTTGGGCACAGGTGGAACAATTGCATGAGACTGAGAAGAATTCTCTGTGATGGAAGTAGAGGGCTGGTGAACAGACCAACCATCAGGACTCAGCACACTGATGTACAAATGATTTGTTATAGGCATGGAGTCATTGATTATGGGTAACACTCTTGTTTCTGGATATCACCCCAATCAGCAGGGTCTTGTGAGAGGACTACATGCTGTGCCACACTGATCTGTTTATCCATCTTGGCAGTAACAATACATACCAGGACACCTCAGTCACTGGTTATGACACCTGCCTTAGGTCAAAAAATGTTTTTAATACCTAACTAGGTCCCAAGCAATATGGATCATAATTGGGTCCAATTCAGGGTCTTTGATACCCAGTGACTTAAAGTCTTTGGGCCCAACTGTGCCCAACTTGGGCCCATTTGTGGCTGCCTTGGCCCAACTTGGGGAACTTGTGCTTTTGAAGGGCAGATCCTTAGACCTCACTAGAAACTTAACATTCATGTTTAGAACTTAGAACACTACTAACCATGATAACAGTGATGTATTATGATAGGAATGGAGTGATATGGACATATGAGTATTCTCATGTCTACAAGAGCCCAGCACCATAGACATTTCCATTTCCTGCCCAAGTAGCAAGGCTCATTTGAAGTGCATCAAAGTCTGCAGTGCTGAGATGAACCTGCAGGCTGGCCAGTGAAAATGAGGCCTGTGAGGGTCCACTTGGATGAGGGCTGCAGACATACAGAAATTATCCAAGGGCATCAAGACCCCCAAGGTTATTGAATATGTTGGCATCTCATGTAGTTGTGCAACCCAGCTGTTGACCAAAGGCACTGTGGCTCCCACATGGCTTGATGTGGAAGTCATCATGAGTGAAGGTGGAGGGCTCTGGTTAGCCTGAGCATGGATGAGTGAGTTGGGAGAAAGAGGAGTGGGCAACTTGTTGAGTTCATCTGGAATTGTAGACATTGATCTCCTTGGGAGTCATGACTTCCTTCTCCTTCTCACTGGCCTCCCATCCTCTACATCACTACCATGCTCCCCAGCATCCTCAGCCACATGACCAGGCCCACTTCCTGCAGAGTCCTGACTTCTACCCAATTCACTATACTTCCATTTCCCCATTGAGCTCCCCACATTCTCCTCCAGGACTTCATCCAGAACTGGACTGTTGATTCCTTCACCCCCCAGTGTGGGACCCCTAGACCAGTCATTTGAAGCTCTAGCACAATCCACACTCCCAATGGTGTGCTGGACTTGCCCATGGTGATCAATCATGACTGGCAACACAGACTCATCAGAGTCTAGAGGAGACTCCAGGAGTTCTTCTAGGCAGATCCAACAATATTCAGGATGAGTAATGGCCTCATACATCTTGTTCCAGTGGGATGTTCAGTACTTATTGGCTATGCAACTCCCTAAGAGTGGAAATTCATCCACAGTAGGAAGCCCCTCCAACCAAAGTTGATTAAGCCTCAACAACTTTGGTATCTCCATCCACTTCATTACTTTGACCATTGCCAGCATATAGGGGTCCAGGAGCTTGTGCATTCTCTGTGCACAAGCAGCTTTCATATGGTGCATGTCTTGTGTTTCCATTATATGCTGCCAGCATTGGAAGCAGCAAATGAAGGGAGGAATCCAGCCACACTCCATGACATGGAATTGAGAATGAAAAGAGGGGACCATGGGATCAATCTGAATGTTAAGGCTCAAAGAAAGGAAGGTCTTTTTAGATAGTAATCTAATGCTGTAAGCAACACTTGCTCAAGCAATAGAACAAAGAATGAATCTGGGTCACAATACCACACCCTAAGGCTCTCCTCTTGAGGCCCTAGACAAAGTGTACTGAACATGAGCTGAACTAATAAAAACTGCACTTTCCAGGTCATTTTTACTATGTATTCCATATTTTCAACCAGTATTTTTTGATTTTCTCAGTCAGTTTTGATCCAATTCATTTGAGACAAGCACACCTAGAAGGCTGTTGACAGTCCACATCCAAAAGTGCCAAGGAAAAAATGATCTGATAAGAATTCACCCTTTTACAATTCAACTCCCCCATGTCTCATTCCATTATTGCCTCTGCTTTTTTTTTTATTATTAATGGCAATTATTCTCTGCCCCTCTTATATCTGATAAAGGGTATGTCTAGGACAACTAGTTACCCCATTCCCCAAGGGATTTTGTAGGAATAGCTTGGTTAAGCCATATTCCCCTATTCTGCCCTGATTTTGAATATCTCCTTCAGTTTTAAAGATTTTTATTTTATTCCTTTTTCATCATTTTACCTTAACCTCACCCTTCCACTGGTTACCATAGCATTTTCCCTGTATGTATATTAAGTGCAGGAGATGTGAATTTCCATAGTCTTCCCCCTCCTCAGTTTTGAGGCACTGATGTATTGCCACTGGTTCCTTGGGTAAATTCCACCAAGACTACTACACTTTGTCTAGGGCCTCAAGAGGAGAGAGCCTTAGGGTGTGGTATTGTGACCCAGATTCATTCTTTGTTGTATTGCTTGAGCAGGTGTTGCTTACAGCAATAGATTTCTATCCAAAAAGACCTTCCTTCCATCAAGCCTCAACATTCAGATTGATCCCATGGTCCCCTCTTTTCATTCTTGATTCCATATTGTGGACAGTGGCTGGATTCCTCCCTCCATTTCCTGCTTATAATGTCAACACAGTAGCATCTATCTGTTGACTTGATACATGACTTGTCATTTCTACTAACTCTTAAACCACATCCTCTCCATCCTCCCTCCTTCCCCCATCCTATTCTGACTCTAAACACAGGAAGGCAAGTGCACAACATGTCTATGAGGATGATATGAGAGGCCAGCACCCATTGTAGCATCAATTGTGCTACTCTTCCTCCCTCCCTTACACACTTCACATTGTCCCAACTCAACCTCAACTCCTCTGCCCCCATCTTGGCACTCCTGTTACAATATTGCACAGCAGATTGGGCCACCTCTATGGGTTGGAATTGGCCCAAACTTAACTATATTGGTGGTGTATATGCATTCTTCATGGGCAACTAGTTACATTGGACAATCTCTCCATTTTTGGATTTTTTGCCCCCCCAATTCCCTAAATAGGGAATTGAAGGTGCAAAAAATCCAAAGATGGAGAGATCATCTGATGTGACTAGTCACCCATGTAGGATGCATATACACCACCAATATATTTAAATTTGGGCCAATTCTCACCCATAGAAGTGGCCCAATCCACTGTGCAATATAGGCATATGGTGCTGTATTGATCTCTGACTTATTATCATTGTCTTTTTTGCATTTTTGAACAGATATTTATTATATAGTACTTATTACACATCTACATAATTGCTATTGATGTATATGGTGCTTGTAGTGCCAGAAATTGGGTGCTTCTTGGGTTCCAGCAATTGCTGGCATTGAGTTTTGTCTTCCTTTGCAACTACACAGCCACCACCACCACCCACTGAAGCAGCAACCACCAACCTGGCAGCCAACAACCACCTAGAAAGGGAGCCAGGTGACCACACACCTGCTGATGCAGGTGTGTGGTCACATAAGGTGAGTTTTTTTTATTGTACAGTTGTGGACAGCCCAAGTCAACAAATGTATCCATGGCCTGATCTGCTGATTTTCACACCAATATAGTGCCATATTTGGACTCCTGGAACCTAAGGGAGTCCAAAAACACATTCATTTAATTTCTTGGACTATATTTTCAATCCACCAAATTTTTGAGGAATTTTTGAGAAATTTTTTGTCACCTGTAAGGCCTACAGGGCAGCCAGAAGGTGTATCTAAGATATTTACATACAAACAAGGTGTAAAAAGATGGATTTAATTGACAATAGAGTCAATAGCAAGCATGGCACACTTTGTGACACTGTGGTGGGATTTTTGCCTCCCCACTGCCCACTCTGCTGCCTTTCCTGTAAGTCCAAGGTGGTATGCCAACATAAAGTGCCATGACCAATTGATAAACTGATGGATAGTTTCAATGGGGCATGAGTCAAGACTTTGGATTGCAACTTCTTTTGCATCAGCAAAGGTTGCTTTGAAAACCTCATGGTAATGATACTTTGCATATCCCCAGTACTGTGGGATTAAGAATTCTATCAGTAAATTCTTTGCACCTGTGAAGAACATGCACCATCTCAATAGGATTTAGTTCACAATGAAATTTCAGCAAAAAAAAATACAAATATGCCCCCTTTCTGTGATGGCTGCTTCAAGCATTGAGGTCTGATTGACAAAATCCTCTTGTCTGCTCAAAAGACAGGCCATGCAGCAGCCTTTGTTCTCAAAAGGACAGATGGGGGCACATTTCACACACATGCCCCTTGTGTCAAGTCCATGCTCCATAAGGACATCTTGGAGTCCTTTTGCTTCACCTCCTTCAGTTGTCATCTTTGTGGCCTGCTGCACATCAAGATCATATGATTGTTGTTTGGAATGACAGTATCCTTCTGCTTTTGCTGTTTCCCACCATTACCCTTATTCATATCAAAGGCCTGGAGGGCATTGGGTCCAAGAGATGCATGAGCCAAGGACTGGTCAAAAATGAATAGTGCCTGGCAATTGGGATGACTCACATCAAAGATATCAATTGCAGTATCCACCTGTTTGAGCAGCTGCTGGGTGTCCCACCATGGATCACCTGAAGCACCTGGAAAGATGACCTTGCATGCATCACAAATGATCTGGCCTTGTTCATTTTGCTGAACCAGATGGCCATCTTCCTCATTGATAAAATCTGACACATGGATGAGGCACCCCTGGCTCTTCTTCTGGAGAACTGACTGGTCCCACTTTAGCCTAGGGAACATTAAGGGAACTGAATACCTTAAGGATGGAAATAGAGCACCCACCAAGCTGAGGATTTGAACTTGTTTGCATGAAAGCAGCTCTCATCATGAAATTGAGCAATAATCTGCTTCTCACCTGGCTGAAGGTTTGGCTCATGTCATACCAAGTCCTCTCCCTCATAGCAGGCCATGCAAGATGTGAATTTTGTGATCTCAGGAAGAAAAAAAGTGTTCTGATAATGAATAATGTCTTCATGCTCATGACCATCCATATAGACCCCCTTTCATAGTGTGGTTTTGTGGAACCCCAATTTGAACATCCACTGATGAGCTGAATGGTTTAGTAGGGGATTCTTGGGTGCAATGCCAAGTTCCAGGAGGATTGACATGTTGAGGGCTCAAAAAAAGCCAGATGATGTGACCATCCCCACTTTTTGCATCTTGAGCCAGCTTCATGCCCCTTTTTTGACATCCTCATCATCCCAGTGACAGGACCCCTTCTGCCTTCCACCATGACACTCAATTGGAAGTTGCTCATATTTTTCATTGTGACATGCAAGGGCATGGATGTGCCAAGCAAACCAAGCACCATCTTGATCATGCTCAGATTGTGCAATATGGAGGCTTGCTGAGATCTGCCCAAACCCCTTGATATGAAGGTTTGCAAAACTACAGAGCAGTTGATACTGGTTAAGCTGAAAAATCATTAGTAACATGCCAAGCCACAGAAAGATGTGAATCACTTGTCTGAATGGAAGGCTGCAGGCCTTATTCTCCTTCCTCAAGACTCCATTAATCTCATCACAGAGATAGAGCCAGTCTTGCACTTCAGAAGGAGAGGATGCTCCATGGCCTTGCATTAATTCATTTATCTCTTCATCTTCATCCTCCAAGTCCATGCCATCCTCAACAACAGGATCTGTGGCATGGGACCATAGTATGTGAGTAATCATGGTGGGGGCCATAGCACTGGCAGGCAGAACAGCCACATCATTGGGCTCATCAAGACTCTGAGGGCCAACATTGTGATTCCCCAAATCCAGCAGAGTGGGAGAGGATGAACAAGATGAGATATATGTGGTATGGGATGTGGACAAGAGATAGGGGAAAACTTCAAAGTGGTTTGGGTTGCTGTCTGCCATCTGTAGCAGCTTCTATATTGTTTGGATTTGCTGGCAAGATCTGGGCCTTTAATGTATTCTGTGGGATGAACTGGAATGGTTTTAGATGGAATCATGAGTTATGAATTATTGGGTGCATGCACCACCTTGCAATTCATATTTACACTTTTCCCATTTGGGACCCACCCATCTCCCTTGATAATTGCAGCAAAAGATTTGAGTGAGGTATTTAACTGAACATCTTTCTCCTCTAATTCATTATCATCTGGGTCATCAAGGTTGGCATCTTCATCAGTGACATATAGTGGTGTGACATCTTCATGGTGGGCATGTGGATCCCAGTCAATATCTTCATCATCAGAGGAGACCATATTTGAATCATTAATCCATCTAAAATATAAAGTAATCAGGGCCATGCCCATGGCTCAGAATGAAGCAGAATGTCAGGGTCCAGATTTGGAAGTTACCAAATATGATTCTTGATTCAGCATCATTTCCCAGCAATCAAATTCTGCTGCTCTCAAGACAGCCTGAGATGTTTTCAGTCCAGAATCATACCCTCTGGACCTATATCTCCCTTTAGGCACCACTACAGCTCCAAATACTGGAATTTAGGGGTCCTGCCAAATTTCTGACCTAAATATTGACTAAAAGTTAGAATTAAGCCCCACTGAACCTGTGGCAGGCTTCCTATGGCACTCCTGAGCATACTGGAGCAGTTTTACAAAATTCTAATAACTTTTGTGCAGGTGGGATAAGGTTGTTGACTTTGGTTGTCCACAACTGTAGTAGATACAACAGTGCAAAAAGAGCAGCACAAGCTGCTCTTTTAGTGCTGCTTTTAATTTCTTTACTAATGTATCATTATTATTTTAGATCATGGCCAGACCAAACTGGCAAAATGATAGGGCCCATATCTGCCATGGCCCAAATGGCAATATGCCAGACAGAAATATGACAAATGAAAATGCAACCAATGAGACCACAGCAGCCAGGGACATGCCCAATGAGTGGCCACATGAACCACACACCCACTGTGGTGGGTGTGGTTCTATGTAAGGCAAGTTATTCAGTGTACCCAACAGTGAAAAAAGAGCAGCATTTGCTGCTCTTTTTGCACTGGTTTGAATTTTTAACTAACATATCTCTTAATATTCTAGGTCATGACCTGAACCCATGCAAGCCCTGAGTGAACACCTGCCAGTCAATGACCTTTAAACCAAAAACCTGCCAACCAATGACCTACCAAATGATGAGGGATGAGGGCCCAAACAGCAACACACCCAACAAGTGGCCACATGAAGCACACCTGCAACAGCAGGTGTGTGGTTCTATGTAAGGTATGCCATTCAGTGTACCCAACAGTGCAAAAAGAGCAGCATTTGCTGCTCTTTTTGTACTGGTTTTAATTTATAACTATCAAATTATCTAATTTCTAGGTTATTGTCTAACCCACAACCCACAAAATGAAGGACCACCCAACAAGAATGAATGGAATGGATGCCTACCAAACAGACCCTTCCCCCTGAAATGACATGGAGTGAATGAGTGGCCCCAGGAACCACACACCTGCTGTGGCAGGTGTGTGGTACTATGCAAGGTAAGTCTCCCCCAGTAGGTACAGCTGCACAAAAAGGGCAGCTTAAGCAGCTCTTTTTGCACAGCTTTGAATTTTTAACTAACATATATATCTTAATATTCTAGGTCACAATCTGAACCAACACCCACACAAGCCTAGCAAACCCCCCCCTAAATGGAAACCTACTGAATGAACACCTGCCCTTCAAAGACCTGCCAAGCAAAGACCCTCTGAATGAACACCCACCTGATGAAAGCCTGCTGAATGAGAAACCCATGCAAACCACACATCCACCACAGCAGATGTGCAGTTCTATGTAAGGTGAGTAATGCTATGCACCCCCAATGCCACAAAAAGAGCAGCACTTGCTGCTCTTGTTGTGCTGGTGTTGATGCTTTGACTAACACATCATCTACCAGGCTTAATTATGAGGTCCCCCTCATAATTTGGGGCCAAGCTCAACATATCTCTAGCTCAACAAATCTCTTGTAGTTGTCAAAAAAAGTGGGCAATTATGTACAAAGATTAATCCAAAAATGCATACATACTCAAATCTTGTCCAAAAGTCTCCCTGATGTACAGAAGATTAGCACAACATTCTTTATCAACCTGCATATGCTCCCTCATGGATGTTTTGCCTGGCTGGTCATCAGGAATATTTCTAAGGTGGGAAACTGGAAATGAAGAATGAAATGCAATGCCTGCCAGAGTCTTCACCCTTGAAATAGCCACAAAAGAAAGACCTAATGCAAAGTCCTTTGTGCCAAGGTCAATTACAGCATGTTCAAGAGTCAAACCTTGACTCTTATGAACTGTGATGGCATAGGCCAAAGTCAAGGAGAATTGAAGTCAAGAGCAAGTGCTGTTTCCTTTGTCCCATGTTGTTTTGAATGCAGGGATGGGTATGATAGGGTCATTGTGGTCTGAGGATTTAAATGCTTGCCATCACTCATCTAGTGGTCCTAGTAAACAGGCATAAGTTTTTTGGATAAATTGGACTAGCATAAAAGAAAATGGTATACCAGTATATCCTGGAAAGTGAATGAGAATGACAGCAGGAAGATCATGTTTAGGGTCACTTGTTGGATGAAATAGGATCTTTTCCACAGTTCCATGAGATCCATTCACAAGGCCTAAGGAAGCATGTGGATAAAAATAGGCAAGTAAAAATAAAAATAAAAGAGAGCACTGACCAACATTGGTCCAAAGATTTCTTGTGAGCATGACCTTTTCCCCTTCTGAAAGCATAATTGTGTTCTCTAGGCCCTCTGCATCATCTGATGAGGCCTTGGAAGCATCTGGGCCATGATTTTTTGCCATGCAAATGAGTACTGGGGTGTTGTAGGAAGCAAGTTGATGTGTATTGAAGGAATTCACACCTTCACAAGTGGGAAGGTGTATTTCATTTGAAAATCCTGCTCTCTCAGCTTCAGAAAGATTATCCCAGAAGTGAGGTTTAAGCAACTCATAGCCAGCATCAGAAAGATTCATGTCACGAATCTCCATAAGAGCATCTTGGAATGAAATCTGGGCTGGATCATTGCCTTGCTGACGAAAAACATGCTGGAGAGTGATTGAGTGTTGAATTGACTGATAGAGTGCTCTTCCCTCAACTGCCAAGTTTGTTGGGTCCTTGACATCATAAGTTGTAAACAGGGGGGAGTCACCAACTGGTGGCAGCTGTGCAAAGTCACCAAAAAGGAGGAGACTGTGACCAGCAAGAATCTCATCATGGAAGGCTGGCTTGAATTAGCATGTGTGACAATCAAGCTTTCCAGCCATTTTGTGCCCCACCATTGACTTCTCATCGAGAATGATGATTTTGTAGTTTAACCAATGCTCCTGCATTCAAGCCAAATGTGTTCCAGATAGGGGCCTCCAGCCCTTCACTCCAATTGCACATCCACCGTTGATGGTGTACCCCTGAATCCCAAAGGCTGAGACACCTGTGGGTGCAAGGTGAATGACTGGTTGTGGAATGCCAAGGCTGTCTGCAAGCACCTTGAGAGATGTGCATATTGCACCAATGAGGAAATATTTTCCTGTTCCAGCTGTTCCATCTATGTTAATGCAAAGGGGAGGTGGGATTTGTGCCCTCTATAGGCATTACTGTCTGTTTAATATGAGCCATGACCCCCAGGAAGATTTCACATTGTTCCCCTTTCAACAAATGATAGTCAGTGAATGGAAGTTCATTCTCAGCATCAGGAAGAGTGCATTTCTGCTCCTCAAGCCAGGACTCTGCCTGGGCAACCAGTTCAGAGGGACCTGAGTTGTTCACCCAGTCATATTGATCAACATCTTGACTGACCAAGTGTGCAATGTTGGCTGCACCCTGATGATTGGGTGCCAGACCTGCCTCACACATCCAGGGGAGTATATGGTTTGCTTCCCCTGGTGGATCAGCATTGTCCTCATCACTACTGGACAAATTGTCATCCTCATTTTTATGGGGAACTGGGAGACCATCATGCAGAAGATTTGGGTGAGAAGCAAGGTATGTCTCCCACTCTTCAATCCATGTAGCTTCATCTTGGAGCCAGGGTTCATTTCCAAACCAAGGACAGTGTAGAAGTAGTTTACTGAAGCAATGGAGAGAATAGGAATCATCATTGGGATCTGATGAATAGTGAGGATAGATGTTGACAATGTATTCAGGTGCACATGGGTGAGGCTTCCACCTCTCTTTAGTACCAGCAAGATCAAACTTTCTTGCAAATTCCAGAAGACAGATATCAGCCTGATATTGGAGGCAATCCTGATACTTCTGGTGAATTGAATGATGTTCCTGAGATGAATCAGTAAAGTCCAGTAGTGTGCCTTCTTCTGGTGAAACAGAGAGATTTTGATGGGTGTGAGAAGAGACTGAGAGGGGTCTCCCAAGGACAATGTGGCAGACTTCTTGGGCAGAATAGTCATGCGCAGCAACCAGACTGGAGAGGAATTTCTGGTAGGCTTGTTTGGCATTGCTCAATCCATCCATAGGCTGGTTCAAGATAGTTGAAAGAGCATCCAGATAGCTGGCAGACTTTGACTCTGCTTTGGTGACATATTTTGAAGCATATGCCAAGACTGCATTGATGCTCAGGATTGGCTGGACATCAACATTAGCCTGCCAGCCCATGACAACAATGGGGCAGAAAGGATTCAGCAGCTCATCATTGTGACAGGTAGAAAGTTCTGGAAAGCCATGCTCATTTCTGAGGATTTCTGAGAGGTCATGTTTATTCTTGGGATATCTGAAGTGACATTGTTCTTGTCCTGTTGATTTGCTTTTGCGAAGACAGTAGTGGGTGCATTTGGTGTGTCATTGAAAGTGATTGAGCAGTTCTGCAAGCTCCTGCTGAGAATCTGTAAGAGTGTTTCAAAATCGAGCAGAGGGATGAATGGGTGCTGGTGGTTGATGAAGATGTGGATGCCAAGTGGAAACAATGGGGTCCCAAAATGCAATAAATCTCTGAACACTATCATTGTCTTCAAGGTCTAAATCCTCTGGTTGTGGGGCATTATTCAGCCAAAGGAAACCATGGACATGACTGCTTCCATGCCACTGCCATTCATATCTGGAGAGTACATCAGTCTCATTAGAAGGTTCAATGTTGGAAATATAAAACATACCACCACCAGTGATCCTTTACATTGAACTTGACTGAGATGACCTCCTTGAAGAATAACTCCCAGCGCATCTGAAAGTAGTCTGCTGCAATTGCAGGATTCTCATTCAAATCATCCCATCTAGTACAATATGCAGCATGTTGGCTGAGATCTTCAACATGGGATGGCATATGTTGATGCAGATCAGGCCATTGGAGATCTGCAGCTGAAGCAGTGATGAAGACATGAGGTGAGCCTAATTGTCGCACTGAAGCAAGGAGCTCCCTAAGTTTCTTGTTCCAAAATGGCTTTGATCCTGGTAGGTTGGTTCCTGCCTTAGCAATTTGATTGGCCACCTGCTTCAACTCTTCCTCATTCCCATGTTGCACCATATCTTGAAGATCATCCACAGTCCATGCAGCCTCCTCATGATGTGTTGACATGTACCAAGCTGTGTCCTTCTTGGCTTCATCTTGTAAGTGAGTGTTGAAGGCCCAGTATCAAAAGCAGGGATGCCTAGCAAACCTTCCATCTTCATAGTGAAGAAGATGGGCAACCCATTGTGAGAATGTGACTTTCTTGTCATGAGCCTCATTAAAGTCAGCACACCCAGTGGGGAAAAGAGAGGGAAATGCACCAATTGCAATTTTGACATTATCCCATTCCCTTATTGGTTACTGACCAATGGATGGCATATGAAGGACAACAGGATCTCCATTTGCTGCACTGCAAAGCTGTTCAAGTTCTGTCTGTGGTGCCATGATATTGGGTATGAATGAGTGAGTGATTGTGCCAGGATCATCATCATTAGTGTCCCCATCCCCTGGTGGTCCAGGCTGAACAATGGGGGCATCATTCTGGGAATTGAACTGGGGAAAGAGGTGGTGTACAGAGCCATCATGAGGGATTTGATTAAGGTTCTGCTGGCTGAATGTGACATTGGCATATGATGGGTGATGGGCACAGAAGAAGAGAAGCCAGTCCCTGACCACCTGACGATGAACATGGGTGTCTTCATATACTGTTTCATTGAGTACAGTGTCATGTGCAGTGTGACATAGACAAACAAAGTCACACTCTTCTGGAAGGAGAGGCAGAGTTGCATAGAGGCAAGCATTGTTGCATGGGAAGTTACAGATGCGGCCTGCATATTTTGTCTGCCCACCATGAATGCTGACAGCAGACATCATGACATGGATGGGTGCAATGAGGATTTCCTCCATTGGTGTAAGGATACTGTCAGGGCATGTGGGAGGCAACCTTCCAGGATCCATGTTGTTCAAAGATGTGAACATGTCACCCTTGGCATGACATCCTTTGCAGTGGCCATTAACAACCCCCAGATTAAGCCATTTTTCATGACAGTGATTACATGTCTCCTGTTGAACCTCCATGACTTTGTCCCAGAATTTTTGGACAAGATGTTGGTCTGCAGGAGATAGAGCAGGTTCATCTGCAACAAAGATGTCAAAGGGGTTGATGTCATCAAATGCATCATATCCATCCTGATCTGCAATGGAGTCATTATTTGTTGCAGGAGGTGCTGGAATATCCTGTGACTGTTGACATAGCTGATATTGTGCATCCCCTTGATGACAGTTCTCACACTGATTGCATAAGACACCATTCCTGTCCAGAGTAAAGGATGTGATTGGGCACATGTGTCCACATGAACAGTGTTTCATCATTGGTGCAGGTGGAACAGGATTGGGTGGCTCAGGGTGTGGTGGTGGTGGTGGTGGTGGTGGTGGTTCAGGTGTCATATGGAATGGATTTGAAGGATGTGGATGTGCAATATTTGTATTCATGCCTCCAAATGATAGCCGTTCCATTAGTGGTTGAATCTCATCCATGGTATCATCATTCCCAGAGTCATCAGAGGAATGTGCAAGGAGAGATCTAAACATATTGTTTCCTTGCTGGGTGGGTGATTGTAGGGGCCAAATTCATTGAGAAGCATGTTGATCAGCAGCTGGGGTGTGTGTGTGTCATTCTGGCAATGTGGGAGTGTGAACCAAGGATTTGTTGAGGTGTTACTGGAGGAATAGGATTTTCTGCAAAGTACAAATAAATTATTGTAGATTTCCACTTTAGTTTATAGGACAACATACCTGCAATTGGTGTTCCATGACTTTGAATCTGTTGTGGTATGGGTGCCTCAGATGGGTGAGGCTGACTGTCTAATCTCAAACAAATTCATTCCAGAATTAATTCAATATTTAGAACTCAAACTGGGAACAGTAACCCACCTGAAGTTTGACCTAATCTTGATGGGCCAGCACCAGGAGTCTGGCTCAATAATTTGGCTGTGGCACATTGCTCACAGTGCCATTCATTCTGTCTAGCTTGCTTGCCAGCTGCCAGGTCTGCATCATGAGGCATACTGGAGGGCTATTCCTTCACAACCTGGCCGCCCATCCTGTGCGACTAACAAGTGCAATTTGTGTCCCAATTCAGTCTTGATCCTGCTTAGAAGCCATCTCACAACTCCATGATCCCTTTGTCCAAAAGCAGTCTGAGGTAGAGAACAGGCACAGGACAACTGCAGTTATGGAGTACAGTAGCTATCTTCAAAGGCAAAGCCTCTAAGCAATCTCCCTGCTGTCACAGAACCAGGGGGGTGCAAATTCAACCACAAGACTGATCAGAAGACCACCTTGGCAGGGCAGTTCAACTGGGATGGGGAGTGCACTTCAGATTCTATAGCCTTATTTTATCTGACCTCTTATGCCTTCACACTTAGTTCACTGCCAGGAATGCAAGGGTGGGCACCACTCAGAAGAAAGCACTGCCAGAGAGTCACCAGAAGGACTTAGCCTCATGTCAGGCTCATGTTTTCCAGCATTTTCCAGCATTTTCTAGCCTTGATTCAAGTTGCATTATGGGAACCCTCAAAAGTTATCCAGTGTGGGGCCAGAGGCTCCAAGGGCCATCCATACAATGGCTTGGATGTATGTATGTATTGCAGTGACATAGTTTACATGGATATTTGAGTATTTGGCTCTGAAGGAGCCGGTTTGGCCAGATTTGGCTCCAAGGAACCAAATGTGCCAGTTCCCACAGGGTGGCCATTCTTCCCATGGAGGCCCTGGAAGCAAATGCATGAAGGTGCTACATTACAAATCAGTTCCCATGGGGTTGCCATTGTTTGGTCCAATGAAGAAATGTGCTATAAACAAAGGCTGGAAGTGTAAATAAGACCTTGCAAGCTTGGCGAATTATTCTAGTACAACCCACAAAGGGAAGATCCACCAAATAAGAATGAACAAAATGGATGCCCACCAAATGAACCCCCCCTGAAGCAACAACCCCAGCTGCCAAAGAACCTGCCAGGATGACAAAGGACCACCCACCAAATCAAGATAACATGACACCAACAACCTGCATGAGCCTCACACACCTGTGTGTGGTGGTTTTTTATGGTATGTATGTGTATGATCATGCAAAAGGAGCAGCACAGGCTGCTCCTTTTGTGTGGTTTTGCTGTGTTTTTTGTTCTTTTCTTGTTTCTTTTTTCACTAACATATTGTTTATTTTCCTAGGCACTCTTCTGAACCCACAATGAACCACCAAGTGAAGGCCCACCCAATGAACATCATGACTCTGCCAAATGAAAACTGCTGAACAAAAACACATGACCCCAGGTGAAGCAGAGGATAGATAGATATGATAGATGTATAATAATGAGAATAAACAGTGATAAATAAATAATCATAGTTGCTGATAAGCCTGTATGGCCCCAATACCCCAGCCAAATATATCCATGTACTTCCACTCACAGTGTTATTTGATCCCCCCCCCCCATGACTATATTTTCCAGTTCCTATGGTGCAGTCTAAGGTGGGAGGCAGGGGCCCCTAGGGGCCCCAGCATCAAAATCTCTAGTTAGACTATATAAATGCAAGGCTCATAATATCTAACTAGACCTCCATTTGTGGCTGACTGTGCTGCAGGATTCCCACTGTGATAGCATGTGGTTAATTAATCTCTTTCCTCTTTCTGTTTGTGGCTTTGATGGCAGTGTCACCCTGACATGTGGAGGGACATGCACAGGATTCATAAAGTGATGGATCACAGTTAGTAAGTGGCGTGTCAGCTTAGTGAGGCTTAGTGATGGGAACTGTGGAGGCTGTGGTGATGGGCTGCATTGGCTGTGGAGATGTGTCATCTTGATGGGCTGTGGTGGCTGTGTGAAGAAAGTAGTACTTATTGCCCTTCACAGTTGGGGGATAGTTTTGATCTCTCAGGATTCCCACATGATTGGCATGTGGTTAATTAATCTCTTTCCTCTTTTTGTTTGTGGCCTCAGCAGCAGTGTCACCTGGAGAGTGGGTGGAATTGCACTGTTGGTTGGATCCACAGATCTTCAACTGCAGCCAGTATGGCTTCAAGTCTATCTGCACAACTTCAACTTTGACACATACATGCAATGTTGTTACTGTACAGTCCATCACCTATGGCTCCAGCTTACAGTCTCCACTGGAGGGGGAAATGATGTTCTGGCAGAGATGAGGATTGAGCACATTGAAATTGGAGGACATCACTTTTGATACAGGTGTTGCACATGATGCCTACAATGCTGTATATTCATCAATGATCTTAGCAAGTTTCCTTGCAATATTGAATGAAGCAGATCCCTGGAAACCTCCATCATCCTTGATCTGGTCATAGATAGAGCTAGCAGTATGCTCTGTTTTGTGCGCATTAGGAAAATCTGCATTCCTCCCCCCCCGAATCCAAAGGATGACCACTAGTTTAACAAGCCAAGATAAGGAATCTCCTGTGCATGTAGAATCAGTCTCAACACTGACAACAAATAAACACCAGATATTGAGCATTCTCATTGGATGGGATAGACTGGGGATGCTGGAATGAATGTTTAGATGCCCTGGAGGTGGGAATGAAAACCTAAACTGACCAACTGTTTGAGGAAGGGCACACATGCCTTGCTACCCTGGATATTTGAGCACCTAATAAAACTTATGTGAGATAGGGATAAGGTTGGAAGTGAGGATTGACAATATTTACCAGATATAATGAAGGCACAGGTGAGCAATGATTAAGATTGCAATTGGACAGAATCCTTTGGGTTTCCCACATTAGATGTGACTTACATTTGCCTGGGATGAATGAAATTGTGAGGAGTGCAGTGGGAAAACAGAATATTATTGCATGATATAGATCTAAGAACTCACAAGCTGAACCAAAAATATCAGAAAAATGTGTATGAGCCAGAGACCATAGACAGAATACTAAGAGATGTGAACATACATCCTAAGGCATACATGCCAGCATGGAAGAGATTGAGGGGCCACAAATGAAGGGGTGGGATATGTGGACTGACCTCCTATGTGGGAAAAACCACCAAGTGGGACATCAGGAAGCAATGATGCATTGAATCCTAAGACATCTAAACATACTGGCTGCATTGGGAATGACACAAAACAGGGAATAAGAAAGGGGAAATGCATTGAATTGCAAGACAGCTGGACTCACTTCCTACATTGTCAACATCACCAAAAGATGACTTAGTGAGGATGATGGTTTCCCTTTCAAGCCATCCAGACTTACAACCTATGTTATCAATACCACCCAAAGATGAATGAGCAAGAGAGAATGCATTGAATTGTAAGACCTCCATACTCACATCCTATATTGTCAACACCACCAAAAGATGAATCAGCAAGGGAAAATGCATGGAATTCCAAGACATCCACACTTACTCGCTATGTTGTCAATGCCACCAAAAGATGCATCAGCAAGGGAAAATGCATTTTCATTGGGAGACATCCACACTTACAGGCTATATTGTCAATGCCACCAAAAGATGAATCAGCAAGGGACAATGCATTGAATTCTAAGACATCTACACTGACATACTATGTTGTCAATGCCAACAAATATGAATCAGCAAGAAACAAGGCATTTAATTCTAAGGCATCCATACTTACATACTATTTTGCCAATGCCACCAAAAGATGAATTAGCAATGGAAAATGCATTGGATTCTAAGACATCCTCACTTACACGCTATGTTGCCAATGCCACCAAAAGATGAATCAGCAGATGACAGTGCATTGGATTCTAAGGCATCCATACTTACATACTATGTTATCAATGCCATGAAAAGATGAATTAGCAAGGGACAGTGTATTGAATTCTAAGACCTCCACACTTACAGGCTATGTTGTCAATGCCACCAAAGATGAATCAGCAAGGAACAATGCACTGAATTCTAAGACATCCACACTTACATGCTGTGTTGTGAATGCCACCAAAAGATGAATCAGAAAAGGACAATGCATGGAATTCTAGGACATCCACACTTACATACTATTTGGTCAATGCCACCAAAAGATAAATCAGCAAGGAAGAATGGACTGAATCCTAAGACATCCACACTTACACCCTATGTTGTCAATGCCACCAAAAGATGAACAACAAGGGATAATGCATTCAATTCAAAGACATCCACACTTACAGGCTATGTTGTCAATGCCACCAAATGATGAATCAACAAAGGACAATGCATTCAATTCTAAGACATCCACACTTACACCCTATGTTGTCAATGCCACCAAAAGATAGGGACAATGCATTGAATTCCAAGACATCAAGACTTACATACTACATTGTCAATGCCACCAAAAGATGAATCTTCAAGGGACAGTACATTGAATTCAAAGATATCCACACTTACAGGCTATGTTGTCAATGCCACCACAAGATAAATCAGCAAGGGACAATGCATTGAATTGTAAATATCCACACTTACAAGCTATGTTGTCAATGCCACCAAAAGATGAATCAGCAAGGGAAAATGCAAGGAATTGTAAGGACATCCACACTTACATACTATGTTGTCAATGCCACCAAAAGATGAATCAGCAAGGGACAATGCATTAAATTCCAAGACATCCACACTTACATACTATGGTGGTTAATGCCACCAAAGAATAAATCAGCAAGGGACAATGCGTTGAATTCCAAGACATCCACACTTACATACTACATTTTCAATACCACCAAAAGATAAATCAGCAATGGACAATGCATTGAATTCTAAGACATCCATCCACACTTACATACTATGTTGTCAATGCCATCAAAAGATAAATCAGCAAGGGGCAATGCATTCAATTCTAAGACATCCATGCTTACATACTATGTTGTCAATGCCACCAAAAGATGAATCAGCAAGGGAGAATGCATTCAATTCTAAGACATCCACACTTACATACTATGTTGTCAATGCCACCAAAAGATGAATCAGCAAGGGAAAATGCAATCAATTCCAAGACATCCACACTCACATCCTATGTCATCAATACCACCAAAACATGAATCAGCAAGGGGGAATTTATTAAATTCTAAGACATCCACACTTACATCCTATGTTGTCAATCCCAGCTTGTTGCAATGCCCCAAAAGATGAATCAGCAGATGACAGTGCATTGGATTCTAAGGCTCCATACTTACATACTATGTTATCAATGCATGAAAAGATGAATTAGCAAGGGACAGTGTATTGAATTCTAAGACCTCCACACTTACAGGCTATGTTGTCAATGCCACCAAAGATGAATCAGCAAGGAACAATGCACTGAATTCTAAGACATCCACACTTTACATGCTGTGTTGTGAATGCCACCAAAAGATGAATCAGAAAAGGACAATGCATGGAATTCTAGGACATCCACACTTACATACTATTTGGTCAATGCCACCAAAAGATAAATCAGCAAGGAAGAATGGACTGAATCCTAAGACATCCACACTTACACCCTATGTTGTCAATGCCACCAAAAGATGAACAACAAGGGATAATGCATTCAATTCAAAGACATCCACACTTACAGGCTATGTTGTCAATGCCACCAAATGATGAATCAACAAAGGACAATGCATTCAATTCTAAGACATCACACACTTACACCTATGTTGTCAATGCCACAAAAAGATAGGGACAATGCATTGAATTCCAAGACATCAAGACTTACATACTACATTGTCAATGCCACCAAAAGATGAATCTTCAAGGGACAGTACATTGAATTCAAAGATATCCACACTTACAGGCTATGTTGTCAATGCACCACAAGATAAATCAGCAAGGGACAATGCATTGAATTGTAAATATCCACACTTACAAGCTATGTTGTCAATGCACCAAAAGATGAATCAGCAAGGGAAAATGCAAGGAATTGTAAGGACATCCACACTTACATACTATGTTGTCAATGCCACCAAAAGATGAATCAGCAAGGGACAATGCATTAAATTCCAAGACATCCACACTTACATACTATGGTGTTAATGCCACCAAGGATAAATCAGCAAGGGACAATGCGTTGAATTCCAAGACATCCACACTTACATACTACATTTTTCAATACCACCAAAAGATAAATCAGCAATGGACAATGCATTGAATTCTAGATCATCCATCCACCTTACATACTATGTTGTCATGCCATCAAAAGATAAATCAGCAAGGGGCAATGCATTCAATTCTAAAGACATCCATGCTTACATACTATGTTGTCAATGCCACCAAAAGATGAATCAGCAAGGGAGAATGCATTCAATTCTAAGACATCCACACTTACATACTATGTTGTCAATGCCACCAAAAGATGAATCAGCAAGGGAAAATGCATCAATTCCAAGACATCCACACTCACAGTCCTATGTCATCAATACCACCAAAACATGAATCAGCAAGGGGGAATTTATTAAATTCTAAGACATCCACACTTACATCCTATGTTGTCAATCCACCAAAAGAGTGAAGTAGCAATGATGATTTCAGACACACATACATCATTGAATGCAAGACATCCACACTATACATCGACATCTATGTTGTCAATGCCACCAAAACATGAATCAGCAAGGGAGAATGCATTAAATTCTAAGACATCCACACTTACATCCTATGTTGTCAATAACAAATGATGAATCAGCAAGGGCCAATGAATTGAATTATAAGACATCCACACTTACACGCTATGTTGCCAATGGCCACCAAAAGATAAATCAGCAAGGGCCAATGCATTGAATTCTAAGACATCCACACTTACATGCTATGTTGTCAATTCCACCAAAAGATGCATCAGCAAGGGCCAATGCACTGAATTCCATAACATCCAGACTTACATCCTATGTTGTCAATGCCATCAAAAGATGAATCAGCAAGGGACAATGCATTGAATTCCAATACATCCAGACTTACATGCTATGGTGTCAATGCCACCAAAATATGAATCAGCAAGGGAAAATGCATTGAATTCCAAGACATCCACACTCACATCCACATGTACAGGCTACATTGTCAATGCCACCAAGGATGAATCAGCAAGGGAGAATGCATTGAATTCTAAGACATCCACAATTACATACTATGTTGTCAATGCCACCAACAGATGAATCAGCAAGGGACAATGCATTGAATTCCAAGACATCCACACTTACATCCTATGTTGTCAATTCACCAACAGATGAATCAGCAAGGAGAATGTATTGAATTCTAAGACATCCACACTTACATCCTATGTTGTCCATGACAAATGATGAATCAGCAAGGGCCAATGAATTGAATTCTAAGACATCCCCACTTACATGCTATGTTGCCAATGCCACCAAATGATGAATCAGCAAGGGCCAATGCATTGAATTCTAAGACATCCCCACTTACATGCTATGTTGTCAATTCCACCAAAAGATGAATCAGCAAGGGCCAAACCATTGAATTCCATGACATCCACACTTACATCCTATGTTGTCAATGCCACCAAATGATGCATCAGCAAGGGACAATGCATTGAATTCCAAGACATCCACACTTACAGACTATGTTGTCAATTCCACCAAAATATGAATCAGCAAGGGACAATGCATTGAATTCCAAGACATCCACACTCACATCCTATGTTATCAATGCCAACAAAAGTTGAGTCAGCAAGGGACAATGCATTGAATTTTACATCCACATTTACAGGCTACATTGCCAATTCCACCAAAAGATGAATCAGCAAGGGAGAATGCATTGAATTCTAAGACATCCCTACTTACATCCTATGTTGTCAATTCCACCAAAAGATGAATCAGAAAGGGACAATGCATTGAATTCTGAGACATCCACACTTACATCCTACATTGTCAATGCCAACCAATGATGAATCAGCAAGGGACAATGCATTGAATTTTAAGACATCCACATTTATAGGGCTACATTGTCAATGCCACCAAAAGATGAATCAGCAAGGGAAAATGCATTGAATTCCATGACATCCACACTTACATCCTATGTTGTCAATTCCACCAAAAGATGAATCAGCAAGAGACAATGCATTGAATTCTAAAGGCATCCACACTTACATCCTATGTTGTTAATGCCACCGAATGATGAATCAGCATGGGACAATGCATTGAATTCTAAAGCCATCCACACATACATCCTATGTTGTCAATGCCCACCAACAGATGAATCAGCAGGGGAGAATGTGCTGAATTCAAAGACATCCACACCTTACATCTATGTTGTCAAGTGCAACAACAATGAATCAGCAAGGGACAATGCATTGAATTTTTACACATCTGCACTTACAGGCTATGTTGTCAATCCACCAAAAGATAAGTCAGCACAGGAGATGCATTGAATTTCTCAAGTACCCACTGACAGGCTATGTTGCCAATGCCACAACAGATGAATCAGCAAGGTAGAATGCATTCAATTATAAGACATCCACACTTACATCCTTATGGTCGGTATGCAACAAAAATGAATCAGCAGCAAGGACAATGCATTGATTCCAAGACATCACACTTACATCCTATGTTGTCAATTCCACCAGATGGAATCAGCAAGGGACATGAAGCATTGAATTCCAGACATACACTTATCATCCTATGGTGTCAATGCCACCAAAAGATGAATCAGCAAGAGGGCAATGCATTGAATTCCAAGACATCAACACTTACACCCTATGGTGTCGCAGCCACCAGAAGATGAATCAGCAAGGACAAAGGCATTGAATTCCAAGACATCAACAGCTTACATCCTATGTTGTCAATGCCACCAGAAGATGAATCAGCAAGGGCAAATGCATTGAAATATGGACATCCACCTTACAAGCTATGTTGTCCAATGGCACCAAAGATGAATCAGCAAGGGACAATGCATTGAATTCTAAGACATCCACACTTAACATGCTATGTTGTTGATGCCACCAAAAGATGAATCAGGCAGGGACAATGAACTGAATTCTGAGACATCCACACTTACTGGCTATTGTGTCAATGCCACCAAACAGATAAATCAGCAATGGAGAATGCATTAATTTCTGAGATATCCACACTTACTCCTACATTATCAATCCCACCAAAGATGTGTCAACTTCTAACCACTCTTCAGGTAGAGGTGATATTGGCTTACATCCTACAGAATTCAGGTGACCACCAATCTACAGCCAGGCACCCTGCATCATTAATCTAACATACCTCATCCTTACTCTCTATGTTATCAGCACCACCAATCAATAAATCACCCTGCATTTTTTATAGAATCCATGGACCTCCCTCTGTGTTTCACACACCCATACCGACAGGTGAATCAGGCAGAAATCATGCATTGATCAGTATGAGATCTGGACTTACATACTGTAGTGACAATGTAACCAATGGTATATCACCCAGGCCACACAAATTGGATGGTTGGGAAATGGAAACTCACCACCTTGCATCCAATGCCACCACAAACAATGTATCAGCCAGTGACTTCCACATCAAATCTGCCAGAGATCACCACAAACCTCCTACATTTTTGATGCCCACAGGCAATGTATCAGCCAACAATACACCAAAGGGGATGCAACTCACTTCCTACCATTGTCAGTGCCCCCCACATGATGAATCCAGCCAGCCACAATTCCTCCATTGAATTGTGCAAGATCATGGGCCCCACCAGCTACATTGTTGATCCCATTGGTGAGTCAGCCAATCACCACACACTGAGTCAAAATGAAGCCAGGCTTTTACTAGCCTAGGTTGTCATGTCATCAGCAATATGTCAAGCCAGTGGATTGTGCAGAAAGGTGGCAGGGGATCCAGAAACTTACTGCTACAATATTAATGTCAACACAGAATATATTGGGCCAGTGGTCCCACATTATTAGGAAGAGATCTGAGCTTAACATGCTACATTTCATGGACCAAACAATGTATCAGATAATAACCATGCATTAAATTGGTGGGACATCCAGCCTTACTTCCTACATTGTTCATGTCAGACAAGGGAAATATCAGCTTGCCCATGTTGCATTTCACTGAGAACCAGACTTACACCCTAAATAGTTGGTGGCATTTGAAAATTATATCAGCTAGAACTAATGATAGTGGGGGGAGTAGACTCACATACAAATGATGAATCAGCAAGGGCCAATGAATTGAATTATAAGACATCCACACTTACACGCTATGTTGCCAATGCCACCAAAAGATAAATCAGCAAGGGCCAATGCATTGAATTCTAAGACATCCACACTTACATGCTATGTTGTCAATTCCACCAAAAGATGCATCAGCAAGGGCCAATGCACTGAATTCCATAACATCCAGACTTACATCCTATGTTGTCAATGCCATCAAAAGATGAATCAGCAAGGGACAATGCATTGAATTCCAATACATCCAGACTTACATGCTATGGTGTCAATGCCACCAAAATATGAATCAGCAAGGGAAAATGCATTGAATTCCAAGACATCCACACTCACATCCACATGTACAGGCTACATTGTCAATGCCACCAAGGATGAATCAGCAAGGGAGAATGCATTGAATTCTAAGACATCCACAATTACATACTATGTTGTCAATGCCACCAACAGATGAATCAGCAAGGGACAATGCATTGAATTCCAAGACATCCACACTTACATCCTATGTTGTCAATTCCACCAACAGATGAATCAGCAAGGGAGAATGTATTGAATTCTAAGACATCCACACTTACATCCTATGTTGTCCATGACAAATGATGAATCAGCAAGGGCCAATGAATTGAATTCTAAGACATCCCCACTTACATGCTATGTTGCCAATGCCACCAAATGATGAATCAGCAAGGGCCAATGCATTGAATTCTAAGACATCCCCACTTACATGCTATGTTGTCAATTCCACCAAAAGATGAATCAGCAAGGGCCAAACCATTGAATTCCATGACATCCACACTTACATCCTATGTTGTCAATGCCACCAAATGATGCATCAGCAAGGGACAATGCATTGAATTCCAAGACATCCACACTTACAGACTATGTTGTCAATTCCACCAAAATATGAATCAGCAAGGGACAATGCATTGAATTCCAAGACATCCACACTCACATCCTATGTTATCAATGCCAACAAAAGTTGAGTCAGCAAGGGACAATGCATTGAATTTTACATCCACATTTACAGGCTACATTGCCAATTCCACCAAAAGATGAATCAGCAAGGGAGAATGCATTGAATTCTAAGACATCCCTACTTACATCCTATGTTGTCAATTCCACCAAAAGATGAATCAGAAAGGGACAATGCATTGAATTCTGAGACATCCACACTTACATCCTACATTGTCAATGCCAACCAATGATGAATCAGCAAGGGACAATGCATTGAATTTTAAGACATCCACATTTATAGGCTACATTGTCAATGCCACCAAAAGATGAATCAGCAAGGGAAAATGCATTGAATTCCATGACATCCACACTTACATCCTATGTTGTCAATTCCACCAAAAGATGAATCAGCAAGAGACAATGCATTGAATTCTAAAGGCATCCACACTTACATCCTATGTTGTTAATGCCACCGAATGATGAATCAGCATGGGACAATGCATTGAATTCTAAAGCCATCCACACATACATCCTATGTTGTCAATGCCACCAACAGATGAATCAGCAGGGGAGAATGTGCTGAATTCAAAGACATCCACACTTACATCCTATGTTGTCAATGCCAACAACAATGAATCAGCAAGGGACAATGCATTGAATTTTTACACATCTGCACTTACAGGCTATGTTGTCAATGCCACCAAAAGATAAATCAGCACAGGAGAATGCATTGAATTCTCAAATATCCCCACTGACAGGCTATGTTGCCAATGCCACCAACAGATGAATCAGCAAGGTAGAATGCATTCAATTATAAGACATCCACACTTACATCCTATGGTGTCAATGCCAACAAAAATGAATCAGCAAGGGACAATGCATTGAATTCCAAGACATCACCACTTACATCCTATGTTGTCAATTCCACCAAATGATGAATCAGCAAGGGACAATGCATTGAATTCCAAGACATCACCACTTACATCCTATGTTGTCAATGCCACCAAAAGATGAATCAGCAAGGGGCAATGCATTGAATTCCAAGACATCAACACTTACACCCTATGGTGTCAATGCCACCAAAGATGAATCAGCAAGGACAAGGCATTGAATTCCAAGACATCAACACTTACATCCTATGTTGTCAATGCCACCAGAAGATGAATCAGCAAGGGACAATGCATTGAAATATATGACATCCACACTTACAAGCTATGTTGTCAATGCCACCAAAGATGAATCAGCAAGGGACAATGCATTGAATTCTAAGACATCCACACTTACATGCTATGTTGTTGATGCCACCAAAAGATGAATCAGGCAGGGACAATGAACTGAATTCTGAGACATCCACACTTACTGGCTATTGTGTCAATGCCACCAACAGATAAATCAGCAATGGAGAATGCATTAATTTCTGAGATATCCACACTTACTCCCTACATTATCAATCCCACCCAAAGATGTGTCAACTTCTAACCACTCTTCAGGTAGAGGGTGATATTGGCTTACATCCTACAGAATTCAGGTGACCAACCAATCTATCAGCCAGGCACCCTGCATCATAATCTAACAGACCTCATCTTACTCTCTATGTTATCAGCACCACCAATCAATAAATCACCCTGCAGTTTTTTATAGAATCCACTGGACCTACCCTCTGTGTTTCACACACCCATACCAGCAGGTGAATCAGGCAGAAATCATGCATTGATCAGTATGAGATCTGGACTTACATACTGTAGTGACAATGTAACCCAATGGTATATCACCCAGGGCCACACAATTGATGGTGGGAAATGGAAACTCACCACCTTGCAATGCCATGCCACCAAACAATGTATCAGCCAGTGACTCCACATCAAATTGCCAGAGATCACCACAAACCTCCTACATTTTTGATGCCCACAGGCAATGTATCAGCCAACAATACACCAAATGGGGCATGCAACTCACTTCCTACATTGTCAGTGCCACCACATGATGAATCAGCCAGCAATTCCTCCATTGAATTGTGCAAGATCATGGGCCCACCAGCTACATTGTTGATCCCATTGGTGAGTCAGCCAATCACCACACACTGAGTCAAAATGAAGCCAGGCTTACTAGCTAGGTTGTCAATGTCATCCAGCAATATGTCAGCCAGTGATTGTGCAGAAAGGTGGCAGGGATCAGAACTTACATGCTACATTATTAATGTCAACACAGAATATATTGGCCAGTGGTCCCACATTGAATTAGAAGAGATCTGAGCTTACATGCTACATTTTCAATGGGACCAAACAATGTATCAGATAATAACCATGCATTAAATTGTGGGACATCCAGCCTTACTTCCTACATTGTTCATGTCAGACAAAGAAATATCAGCTTGCACATGTGCATTTCACTGAGAACCAGACTTACACCCTACATAGTTGGTGGCATTGAAAAATATATCAGCTAGCAACTAATGATAGTGGGGGATGTAGACTCACATCCTACATTGTGAAGACCACCCATTGATATATCAGCCAGTGACCCTGCTTGAAATTATAAGAGAAGCTGCCCACCAGCTACATGGTGAATACCACCAGACAATGGATCAGCCAATGGTCACACACAATTGCATGGGTGCCCACATTCTTTATTGTTGATGTCATCCAGTGATGTGTCATACAGTGATAGTGCATTAAGGTGGAGATCCAGACTTACATCCTGCATTATCAGTGTTAAATGATGTATTAGCAGGCCACACATCAATTTGGGGAATATCCAAACTTACAGGCTGCAGCATCAACAGGACCAAACAAGGTATCAATGAGGGACCACACATTTCTGAGAGACCTGGGCCTACAGCCTACATTGTCCATCACAGAGAAAGAAATATCAGCCTGTTCATGTGCATCAAATTGCAAGAGACCTAGACTTACTTTCTACATTGTCCATGCCATCAGACAATATATCAACCAGTGAGCATGTGCCAACCTATAGGAAGTTCTCACTTACATACTACATTATCCATGCAACCAAATGATGTACTGGCCAGAAACTACCCATGAATGCTGGGAGATATGAACTTACCTCCTATTTTACCCATCCCATCCAATAATATATCAGCCATGGACCTCATATTGAATCCAGACTCACATACTACATTGTGAATGCCAGCAAAAGGCTTGTCAGTCAGCAACTAAGCATTACATCTCAAGACATCCAGACCTACATCCTGTGTCATTGATGCCACCAAAAGATCCATGGGTCAGTCATCACACATCAAATAGTAAGGAAAGCCAACCCACATTCTATGTTGTTCATGCCACCAAATGTTCCATCAGGTAGTGACCACATACCAAACTGTGAGATGCAGTCTTACCTCCTACAGTATCAATGTCACAGAGAGATATATCAGCCAGGGACAGTGGGGATCCAAAGGTGGGAGATGCATACTCACACACTATGTTATCCATGCCATTAAAAGATGTACACTGAGCCACCTCACATTAACTAAGAGAGGTAAACTCACCCCCTGCATTGCAGAAGCTGTATCAGGGAATGATCATGTATCCAATGGCAGGAGATCCACTCACATACTGCATTCCCAATGGCATCAGAAAATGTATGAGCCAGACACCATGCATCAAATTTGGAGATCCAGACTGACCAACT
Organism: Hydnum rufescens UP504; assembly: GCA_014904985.1. NCBI lineage: Eukaryota > Fungi > Basidiomycota > Agaricomycetes > Cantharellales > Hydnaceae > Hydnum > Hydnum rufescens. Next base: position 36,732 of record MU128955.1, on the reverse strand, counting down.
ATGTTGTCAATGCCACAAAGAAACATGTAAGTCAGTCATTGTGGACTGAATGCTAGTGCCTGTGGCTATACCTCCTATGTTATCAATGCCATCCAACAAACCAATGATGTATCACCAGTTGTTGCAGTTACAGCATGCAGGACAATCAATACATTGCTTACAACTTGCACATTCACTCACCATGAGAATCCTGAACTTTTTGTCAGCACATAACTGGGATTCTTCATCTTCCCCAGGTCCTGGAGCCTTGGTCATGATGTTCCCTGAACACAGTCAAATTGTACCATCATCTCATTGATACAGCTTGAGACTGCACCTCCAACTCCATCATCAAGGACTCTATGGGATCAACATGACTGTTAGTCATTATCAATCTGTTGGACATCCACACACACCGTAGTAAAACATATATGGTATGAACCCGGCGGTTTCTTTTCCAAACTGTGAGGCCAAGCAACAATCTCTGGGTCTCATTGGGAAGAGCATCCATAGTGGCTTGAAGAAGTTTGTCACACAATTCTACGCTCCGCTTGGTAACTTCATGCATGTCTTTAAGCCAAAATTTAACTGCGAAAAATTGCTACTCAGATAGAATATACATACTTCCAACCCTGAGAAAACCAGCAGGTGGGTACCGCTGGTTCCGAAATTGTGTCTCGAGTCTGTTAACAAATTCAGTCACTTTCTGCTCCACCTCCGGGGCACGATCAAGGAAATCAGATTGTTCGGGATCAGGGCCGAGAACCTCAGTCATAATTTTTGTCTTTCTTCCATCCAGCTTGGTGAAAATCCCGATCACAGGCACTGAACGGACACATGGACCAGTGCGTGTGTAAGAAAAAGGATCAAACGCTGCGACTCATGGGACATACCTGATGCTGTGGGCTCGGAGAAAAAGCCCGACCGCAGGAATCCGAAGGGCCTGTCATTATCAGTTGGGATGCAGAGCCTGGAGCAATCAATGATTTAAAGTGTGAGGGTGTATGAACCAACATGTAAACACACCAAATCGCATGCAACTGCTGTGAAGGTGAAGCTAGCGAGCGCTTTCGAATAAATTGCCAGACAGCCTCAACCTCCTTGACCCCTCCGGCCTCGAAACCACCAGAGTCGTGGAAAACGAGGTCAGGGTTTGATGTGTAAGTGATTTCATCGTCGATGGTGTGGATCCCTCGCTGAATGGAATGAAAACATCAAGTAGCCAGAGCGTGCCTCCGATAGTATGGCTCTTACTTGATCATATCCCCTGGGAACCTCCATGATCTGAGAGATAAAGGGATGAATTAGAACAGCATCTCTACTGAGCTCGAACATCTGTAGTAATTACACGTTTTCCGTTCCGGGTCACTATACTCGCGCCGGCAGGGCTGTCAGTTAGTCGTTCGAGCAGAGTGGTCTTTCCCGCGTTCGCCGGTCCAAGTATGAGGACCCTGAAGCGCCTGACTTCTTTCTTGGTGAGCTTGTGGGGTTTAAAAGCCTTGACGATAAATTTCCACATAGTTGACGGACTAGAGAAGGAGAGAGAGGGCGTCGGTGCGTGTAGGTGGTGTGTGTACAATGGTGGGGACAGGTATGACCTACCACCCGGCCCGATTTTTTCTGAGTGACTAGAATTAGTACTCGGGCTCGAAGTCGGCTCGAGCCGTGAGTCGAGTCGCACGGAAGTCGCCCCGAAGCCGAGTCGAGCCGAACCGTTCCCCAACTGAATGGTTTTCGAGTCGATCCATCAGCTCGAGCCGACTCCAAGCACAAGTCGAGTCGGCGGAAGCCGTCCGGGAGCCGAGCACAAGCGGAGTCGAGCGGAGTCGCGGCAACACTAACTAGAATAGATTCTGGTCAAACACGTACCGATCGGGCCAGAGACCGGGACAATCCCTTTCACGTGACTGATTCGCGACCTCTCATTCGGGCGGTCCGTAGCATTCTGATTAATCAGACTGTGCACGAGCTTCGGCGTGTCTTCAGGATGCATCCTGTCGCTGGGTTCCATTTGTTGGCCAATAATGCCGTTTTCAAGTTCCCCGTTGGGGACACCGCGTTCCTCCTCCGGATTTCCTTATACTGTGGATTCCACTGATCCAGGTACTTAAACTTCACGTCAGACTGCGATAGTTCAACTAGCAGCATCAACCAATCCTATCAACACATTGCAGGACTCCCGTGGCTCAGACCCACCACCGGCTCTCTCCGGGATGATTCTAGGTATGCTACGTTCGTCATCTATACCTCCGCCAGTGCTCAGGTAGTGTCGTTGGGTTCAGGGTATTCGTGGGTAAAGTGAGTGATACATCCTTTCCGTACATTTCACTCATTGTAGAGTATTCGCAGTCAGGAGTGGGAGTCTTCTTTGATCAATGCAGTACTCCGCGTCAAAACCCTCGCTGTGCGTGCTCCTTACTTCCTTAAACCTCACATTATGTCATCCCAATGCATGTGATAGAGAGCCTCCGATGATCATGCCACTCAACGCGATATTGATCAAGAACTCGCCTCAGATGACAGCCATCGACCCATTCTACACGATTCGCAAGGACTTGCTGGTGGAGCTATCGAGAATCTTCGAAGGGCAAAGAGTTCATCAAGAGGAGCGCGGAAATGGTGTTTAAAACATGCTATTTGGTGCGTGTGACATTGCCTTTTATCCAGTGTACCCCCAGAAATTGTGATTTCTCATGGCTCTGGGTTGTGCTGCAGGATCCCAGTTTCTGGAGGTCTAGTTTTTGAGCGAGGGATGGGATACTCCTCCAGAACCTTGCCAACGAGGGTATATTGATCAGTTCGCTTGAAGCTGGTGTCTCTATGCTGACTGCTGGCAACGTATTCTCCCGTATCCCAAGTTCCAATCATTGAAGGATGACCAGCTTGTGGTGCGAAAGAAGAGTGTTCTCGCACGGTCCCTTGGTAGTAACGTAGTCGGAGGTGGAGCCAAAGAGACTGCTATGGAGGCCGTTAAGGTTAGTTGCGAGAAGCCCTTCGACGCGGCAGCAAGCAATCGACATACGTGGACCGAGGTTTCTAGTCTGTACTATTGGTTGGACGACTATTCTCACACTGATAGGTCCTGATTTCCAGTGACAATCGAGTTCCAAGAGCCTATCGAAAAACTGATCAACCTCACCATGAACACTATCGTCGATGCTCCCACAAAGACCGGTCCGAAAACCCAGACAGCGACGGGCGAGGCTACTGGTGGTTCAGAGCAACCGAATCTTGGAGCCTGGCTCTTCGCGGTTGGTCAAAGAGGTAGTCCCGGAACAAAGATCTCGGCATCGATTGAGTGAGTCCAATCTGTTCACTATTGCTTGTCTGGCGTTCCCATTATGATGCGATGACTTCCAGTGTTGGGTGTTGGCGGCACAGTGCATCCGTTTTGGAAACACTAGTGACGCTGCCGGAATCTGGCCTTTGCCTTACACATAGGTTCATGACTAGGGCGCTCGTGGAGGCTGAGGCCAGCCCTTTCTCGTCAAATACGTCGTACCGTACGATGAGGCCGCGGGATAATCCCGTGCGTACTTCATCTGATTTGTGGATAACATGCGTTAATATCACACTTCAAGGCCTGCGGACTGTACCGTTCTCTCCATAGCAGGCTACGTTGCCTCCTCGTGCGGGCGAATTGTTCGTTCCCTCAAAGACATCCCACCCCTCAGGGCCAGGTAATGATCCATATTAGCCATCGCCGTCTACCCAATATGGGCGGATTTTCTGATGATTCAATCTCTATCATGGTGATGACTTCCTGGTGGCTTGTGTATTACAACTGCATTGGCATTGTAGTGGCATCTCTGTCCATGGGTGTGCATTCATCTCCCGCCGCGCCTGGCTTGTTCTGACCCCACTTCAAACATCCCAATACTGCCGTGTCCTTGCATTGTCTTGCTCTGCGGCGGTGGCCGACCCTTGTGTTTGAATTCCACATACCACCCCTCTGGATCGGCATAAAATCGTGCTCGCACCGTGCCCACACAGTTCCATCGGCAACTGGTGGCACAGATGATCGAGCATTGCCGTTCCCCTTGCATTGCGGCATTGAGGAAGCAGACTCTGGCTTCCCAAGGAGCCCTCACCCACTCCCAAATCCCACATCCAGCAAGGCACGGCTCTGCCACGCGTTCTAGGCGGTGCCACTGCGGTGGGCTTCAGCGCTACCGCCGGCCCTCCGAAGAAAGAATCACACCTCACACTCCGTCCCTCTCGCCCTAGCATCGTGCTTTTGAGGATGCCGGAGAACCTTCCCAAAGCAGTAACTCCGATCCGTCATACCTTGAGTTCCGTTATAATACCCACATGCCCCTGAAGAGAGTGTAGGAGGGTTGCGCCTGGCATCCAGGGATTTAACTTTTTTTCTTTGTTTCGTAGATTCATTCTTCGCCTTGACAAACTCGCTTTTTTCGACCATTAATGGGGATACCAAACTCTAGGAAGACGGCAGGTTCATCGGAGGAAGTTGAATGGAAGTGCCGCGACACGTTCCTCGGTTAAGCACTCCGTTGGTCTGTTGTCAATCAATCGGATTACGTCTTGGTGGGCCATGGAGTAGAGGTCATTTTTATTTCTCAAACTTAGTATTGCTTCCATCCTAGTCACCCCCTTAATTTTACCGAAGCCAGTCTGACCACTAGCCCAGCTAGCACGATTGCGAAAATTGAATCGGTCCTCTCGAAATGGAAGAAATACCGAGGTATTGTGGATTAATATTTCTACTTCAACCACCCTTCCTTCATCGTCTCGCATCGGCGTGCAAGGACCTCCTCTACTTTGAACCGCACCCCGCTCTTCCCTCTCATCTTTGCTTCGAAACGTGCAACGACCTCGTCTGCCGAAACTGCAGACGCTCCACTATCGCCGGTATTCCCAAGCACATACGTACCAGTATCATTCTCGCTGGGCAGGGCGTAATAGCCCAAGTTGATCTCGGCGGATGTTCGTTCCGTGTGGACGCGAGGGGCGGACATGACGTATGGGATGTCTGGCTGAAGAACGTGTCCTGCACATACGTCGGGGACACTTCGGCCACGGTGGAAGGGCTCCAATTAGGTCGTTTATCTGCTGGGTCCTTGTCCACTAGCACACTCTTCACTCCAGTATCGAAATCCGGACTGCCCCCTGACTTTTTGAAATGAGATATATAGGCTTGATTGAGCATACAAAACGGAAGGGGGGAAAAAAAAGTGGGCACGGCGAAAGCTGTAGCAATACCGAGTTCCATCTGTAGCGCATCGCTCAGTCTGAAGTCGTCCCGCTCGGCGATGCGGACAGCTTCGAGCGTAACCTTGAGGTTCGTAGGACTTCTCAACCAGCATCCAGAGTACTCCATGCCCACTTTTGCACCTCAGTTTGGTGTTCCACCGGCACAGACTCAGGGGCAGCGAGCGTTTCGAGCTCGGCAATGATGCTCTCCACGTCTTTGCGGGAGAAAGCACGATCGAGGGCGACGCGGACCTCCCCTTGGCTGATCGATAGTTGGGATTCCGCTTCTGGGCCGAGCTTGGCTCTGTATCGAACTCATTCAAAGTCTCGTCAATCGTATGCAGTCCTAGGGCTTCCAGAGCCCCGAGTCGTTCCAGAACGGAGGGAATGCGACGAGCCGTCTAGCCGCGCAAGGATATGAGGCTCCGACGTCTGGAAAGTATCCGAGTTTTACTTCTGGCATTGCGAACACTGTATTTTGGGTTCCTATGCGATATGGTGCATATGCCGAGATGCCAACGCCACCCCCGACTGTGATAATAATTCAGTGCAGAGTATTATCAGGAGGGAGACAACATAGCCCTGCTCATCACCAGCATGTGCCTTCTTTAAGGGGAGCCTAAGCTCATTTGGGGTCTACTGAGACAGCCATGGTTTTCAGTTGGAGATGAAATCTGAGACTTTGGGACTAAGAGGGGGTTTCATGATACACAAATATCTTTCCAAATCACTTCCAAACTAGGGTGCTGTCTAATACCTGGTTGTTTTAAACTATGTTTTAAACAACCCCTTTTTGACTGGGTTAAAAATGTGCCTAAAACCTGAGGTCAGACTTTTTGGCATCTAAAATTGTTGAAATGGGCAGTTATTGACTACATCACATGCTGCTTGATCTACCCCTCTCCGCTTGTCCGGCCTATCCTATGGCCACCCTCCTTTTACTACATATAACATAGGTATTTCATGTACATACCCTGTTGGAGTTGGAGTGTTTGATGGACCGAAGGACAGGTCCGGTGGGCCAAAGGATGGTTTTAGAGGGGGCAACCCCTATTCGGTAATCACATTGGGTTCAAGCATGTCTGCTGCATTCGGCAGACATCTCCTAGGTCCATGAGCAGTTTCCTGTGCCCATGGACCACTGACATAATTTGACCTGTATTCTCTTTAGTACATCTCTGTGTTTCTACTTGTAACTCCTGTATTTTCTCCTATCCTGTAGGCCATAAATTGGCCAGCAGTTCCAAATACCATAGTCTCTTCTTGCTCCACCTGCCCTCACTCTGCTTGAGCATTTAGGCTCCCCTACAGATCTATCTGCCCTCATCGTCAGTTCCCGGAGTCCTTAGGTTCTACATAGCCACAATACCCCACTGGTTTGTACCTCTGCAACTGGACCCTGCACCAAGGTTCTTTTATCACAAAAAAAATACCCTCTGCATTTATGCCAAGTATGAAATTTGGGTAGTGTACAAGGCCACAGACAACTTTGATCTCAACAAAGTATGCGCATCGGTGAAGATGTATGAGTTTGATATGGAATATGATGGGGTTGATATACACACACCTCTATTGTGAGATTTACTCAGCAGTGTGCTGGTTCAAGGGGGCACCAGAAGGACATCAGGGGCACACAGCAGTAGTAGTAACCAAGGTCACCAGTGGTGGGCCCAAGGTCTTTACAGTGGAGGAAGATATAATATTCTAGTGAATGGCCATAGTTATATCTAGCAGGTTTAAAACATAGTTTTAAACAGGGGGGTGTTTAAAACATGGACTTTTTGGCAGTCTAAAACTGGCTGGAACCTTTTAGACAGCACCCTATTCCAAACAGCATCCAAATAAGTTTCCAAATGAGTTCCAAAAGACATTTGGAAAATGATTTGGGTGGCATTTGGACAGGTATTTGGACCCCTGGAGGTCCAAATATCCTTCCAAATGCATTTGGGTGGCATTTGGAAGGGTATTTGGACCTCCAGAGGCCCAAATACCTGTCCAAATGCCACCCAAATCATTTTCCAAATATCTTTTGGAGCTCATTTGGAAACTCATTTGGGTGTGGTTTGGAAGTGATTTGGAAAGACATTTCAACCCAGTCAGCCACTTTTCCCCATCAACTTAGATATAATGAGCCTTGCTTTTATTATATATAAGTAGTGATTTCACTGGGGGGCTGCCAGGAGCTGGATAAGGTCATTTCAGATTGAGACATGGGGGGCCCCAGAACTTAGACTGGTCAGAAAACTTCAATATATTGGGTTGGGCACCCTGGTCAGTCACCTAATCTCAGACTTGCAGGACAGCAGGCTACACAGGCTTATTGGGGATGATGTATTTTATTCATAATTAATTATTTATTATTACTATATTATACATATACATGTACTACCCCAAGCCAGTGGGGTAGATTTCATTCAGCAGTCTCATGTTTATTTATTTATTTATTTATTTAAAAATTCAAAAAAAAAAAACTATTACAGTCCTTTGCCAGCCCAGGGAAACAAGTTTTGACCTCTTAGGCTGGTTTTCAGTACACAGGAAGGGACCTAAGAGGTCCAGCACTGATATCCAGCAGCTCCTGAAATCACCAGCACTCAGCTGCTATCAGGGCTTTCTTCTAGCACCTGCTGTCATACTGAGAGCCAGCTGCTCCAATCCATTCTATAGTAGCTGCTATATCATCAGAAGTGCTCTTCATAGGTCCTGATCTGTGGCTGTGTGGCTGTGCTTACAGCAGCAGCTGCTACCCTCAGAGCTAGCAGCTCCCATAATGAACAATAATCAGCTGCTATGTGCCCATGCAGCTACTAAGACTCAGAGTCAGCACCTCCTATCCATCCCAAAGTAGCTGATATATCATCAGAAAAGCTGGTATGTGGCTGTGCTCCTAGCAGCTGCTGGTATGTTGAGAATGAGCAGCTCCTATAATGAACAGTAATCAGCTGCTATATGGCATGCAGCTGCTGAGATTCAGAGCCAGCAGCTCCTATCACTTCTATAGCAGCTGATATAACATCCAAAGAGCTGCTCATAAGCTCTGCTGAGACAATATGTGGCTGTGCTTCTAGCAGCTCCTATAATGACCAATAATCAGCTGCTATATCAGCATGCAGCTGCTGACATTTAGTCCCAGCAGCTCCAATCTACTTCATAACTAGCTGATACACCTTAGGCTTGAGGGCACATACTTGTAGTACAAAAAATCATGGGTCAGTGGGAGGGGGTTGAAGGTCCAGTGGTCTAAACTGCCAAAGTCCCAGGCCCTACAATGAGGTCACAGGTTCAAATCCTGCTGTTGGAATATTTCTGGTGACTAATCATACTTACAGCAGCACATGTAAGGGTGATTAGTCAGTAGTCCCCAACCAGGGGTAGACATACACCCAATTCCAACCCTAGCCCTAAACCCCAACCCCTAACAGTCCCCAACCATCAACTATACTACTAGACATGGGGGTAGATGTTCCCAACCTGTACCATGTGAGCTCCAACACTCAACCCTAACCCTAACCCCCCCAATAGTCCCCAACATGTAGCTGCTGTGGGGGGGGGACATTCCCAACCTGTACCATGTCAACTCCAACCCCCAATGACCCCAATCCAACCCCAACCCTAACCCCCCAGCAGTCCCCAACCCTCAACAAGCAGCTGCTGTGAGATGAGCAGCTCCTGAATGGAGAAATGAGCAACTCAAGATATCAATAATTGTAGCTGCTGTAAGAGGAGCTGCTCATTGGGCCATTAACAGCAGCTGATGAGCAGCTCTGATTCTCTATGGTATGGAGTTCCACAGCAGCTACAATAGGATTAACAGCCTGTGAGTAGCTCCAATACTGCCTAAAAGCAGCTGCAATAAACAGATTGCTGCACTGCAGGAGCTCCAATGGACAATAAAATGAGGCTCCATGAGCTACCCTAGGGTCAGACCCTGTGAGCAGCCTCTGTTGGCATTGTGGTTACTTAGCAGTTTGAGACCTCTTAGGTCCCTTCCTGTGTAGTGGAAGCCAGCCTAAGAGGTCCAAAGTAGTGTCCCTATTGTGCCTTTGCACTGAAGTGTGCAACTGCATTTTTTTTTTCTACTTTGTCCTAGATTCAGGGACATCTGATTCAGCACTAATTTGGTAGACTATAATAGTCTGGCATGAAGTAGGGTTAAGTGTATAAGTAAATCCCTCTCAATATATTCTATTTATGTTCTGCATCATCCTCTGGCTTTCAGGATGCCCAAAGCTGACTCTGATGACTTGAAAGTGTGCATCCCTATCCTTCATGCTGAAGGATTCTCACCAGTACAGATTTCAGAGAGGCTGCATGTCTCTTGCTGATTTGTGTACCTCACCATTGAGTTTCAAAGAAAATATGAGGTTCCTTACCATCCTGATCATGCCTGGCAGGCCCAAGAACATATTCTCAGTGCTGAGTCCATTACATTTATTGATGAGCTACTAGTCACTGATAGGACATTATACCTTGATGAAATCCAAGCTAAGCTCTCATTGGTGCATGGTATCAATGTATCTCTTTCAACCATCAAGTGTACCCTTGACTGGATGTGTATTTCTCACAAACACATTTCCAAAGAAGCTAGTGAATGGAATGACCTTCTCCATTGTTGGAGGGACAAATCCCTACTACATGCAAACCCCATCCAAGGACAATCTTTCAATTAAATGAACTAATTTCCATGTCAATCTGGATGTCAATTCCCACACTGTCATTCATTTGAGAACAAGCCCAAATCCCATATGTCTAAAACCCATGAATCCATGCCATTCCTTTACTTGCACATGAGCCAATTTATTGTTCATCCACAGCACTTCAACAGGCCACCCTAAATTCCACTTTTTTATGCTGTACCTCAATGTGGCAATAACAATTCAAGCTGCTTGCTTTGTTTGACCTTCAATCAGTCTCCACTTCTGATACATGCTTCCTGTTGCCTCAAGGGTGACTCTAACAAATTGTGATTATGTAATACAACAGATTACACACCTGGGCCTTGATTCCAACTTGCAGACCTGTCACATGACAAATAGGGGCTAATGCAGTGCTCTCAAGGAGTAAATGTGGAATATCTACTTCAGTTTTGATCGGATCAACTCAGAAGATAGTGCCCAGAAAGCTATGATTCACACTTTTCAGATGATGCCAAACACAAGACAAACAAATAAAAACTGCACTTTCCAGGTCAATTTTACTATGTGTTTCATATTTCCCTTCAGTATTTCGCAAATTTCTCCATCAGTTTTGACTCAATTAGTTTGCAATAAGCATGCCCAGAAAGCTGTTGACAATCCACATCTAACGATATCAAGGGAAAAACGATCCAATAAGAACTTGGCCTTCTACAATTCAACTCCCCCATGTCTCATTCCATTATTGCCTCCGCTTTTTTGATTATTAATGGCAATCATTCTCTTCCCCCCTTATGTCAAATGAAGGGTACATCTAGGACTACTAGTTCCACCATTCCCCAAGAGATTCTGTTCAGTAGGAGGAATAGCTTGGTTAAGCCATATTCCCATATTCTGACTTGATTTCCTTTCCATCATTTTTGTCTTAACCCCACCTTTCTTCCAGTTACCATAGCATTTTTCTGTGATGTATATTAAGTGCAGGAGATGGGAATTTCTATAGTCTCCCCCCTCCCCATTGAGGCACTGATGTATTGCCACTGGTTCCTTGGGTGAATTCCACCAAGACTACCACACTTTGTCTAGGGCCTCAAGAGGACAGCCTTAGGGTGTGGTTTTGTGACCCATATTCATTCTTTGTTCTATTGCTTGGGCAGGTGTTGCTTACAGCATTAGATTTCTATCCCAACAGACCTTCATTCCTTCATTCCTTTGAGCCTCAACATTTGGATTGATCTTATTGTCCCCTCTTTTTGTTCTCAATTCCATATTGTGGACTGTGGCTGGATTCCTCCCTTTGTTTCCCACTTACACCATGCTGCATTTGTGAATGAAGTAGCCAGACTTGTCCCAAACTCTGATATGTTGCTGTGTGTGGATGAGAGTTCAAAGGATGATTGTACCATGGCTCAGTGGTGGGGATATTCATGTCTTGGCACAGAGTGTATTGTATGTCAACCCTTTGTATGTGGAAGGCGATACTTGATCCTCCCAGTCCTGGGGTTGGATGGCTGCCTCTCATTTGACATTTTTGAAGGCTCAGTAACTGCTGAAAAGTTTGAGAAATTCCTTCATGAGCATGTGTGTCAACAATAATGATTCCCATGTTGTGGTTGATTCTAATTACTTGGACTAGGTGCCATCGATGCATCCCTACCCTGGCTCATGAAGTGTCCTTATCCTTTATAACTGTTCAATCCATCATGGCCCCACTGTCAAAGCACTTATTGAGGATGAGGCTGGTAAAATATCAAATTCATTCTCTGTTTGAATACTGCTAATACAGGACTTGTAGGGGGATGGCTCTTGTTTCTACCACCATATTCCCCAGATTTCAATCTGATTGAACAATTGTTCTCCTGTATCAAGGCAGGGCTCCACTGTCACTATAATGATGAACTTGACAAAGCCAGCCCCATTAGTTTCATACAGTGTGCATGTGGCACTATAACAGCAGATAAGGCTCATGGATGGTTTAGAGATTCAGGTTACACCATGCAATGTAGTTAGAATGAACCTATCCTCTCACTACATACCCCTGAACCTACCATACTAACCTCCAATTGGGTTCCATGCTCCTGGCCCAATTTCTGTCCAAGAACCATCAGGGTTCTGCATCCTATTGATGCACCCCTCCTCAGCAGCCTGCTCCTGCTGAGAAATCATGTACTGGGAGTCTTGGTACCCAGTTCCACCATGAGCAATCCTGCCATGACCATCATCCCACTGTTCAGTTCCCTCATCATGGTGGTAAAACATTGTATGCCCACTGCCTCCAGGGAATACATGCTCAAACTGTCTCCAACTGTCATCACTATCCTCAGGGAGAGGTCACTTTTGGCCCTGGATTGATTATGATTCTTTGAAGATGATTGTGGAGAAAGAATTTGGGGGGGTGCAATGGGACTTGGAGTTGGTTTGGAAAGGAAGGGATTGGCATGAACAGTTGTGGACGGATTGGAAACTGTCATATTCATATGAACTGGCCAGTATCCACTATGGTAATCACACTTGAATTTGAAGCAGTGGGGTTAGGCTGGCTTGGCATGCTGAATGGGACATGGGCCTGCCTTTGTGCCTCCAAATTACTGACATGTGAGTCCCCATGTGGATGAAGAAGCTGCAAGGTTTTGATGAGTTGCAGCCTCTGCTTCCAATACCCCATGCAGGCCTTACAAAAGTGAGGAATGGCAAATGGCTTCAGTTGGGGAATGCACTCACAGAGGTCCTTGTTGGAGAGTTCAGGAACTGTATCATTGGGATATAGCTCCTGTTCAATCATGACCTTGCAAAACAACAAGTAGTTGCCCTGATTGTTCATGCTACACCATGTGATAAACAGGTCAATGTCATGGACATTTCCAATGGGAATAGTGCCAATAGCAGGAGAGGATGGTGGCTCACTGGTATTTTGATGATGATGGGTTGGTGTAGTCTTCAAATCAGGTTGGTTTGGTGGCAGAGGAGAGGGCAGGAGCATGACATGAGGGGGATCACATTTTATAACTGCAGATAGAAGCTCAAGGAGCTGCAAAGTTCTGATGTTGCCAGTCTCAGCAGGTTCCAAGTGAACATTCTGATGGCAGTGGGTGGTGAGGTCAAAAAATTTGACATTTGGTGGGCTCTCAAGGGTTGGGGTACCCTCATGCTGATGCATATAGAACATGTCAATATATGTACAATATCCTCTAATATATCACTCACACTCACTCTAGCCCACATGCCAAAAGCTGAAACATTGAGGTGGATACAATGATCATCCACATGGCACCGAAAACACCACTCACTGAGGTGGAGAGAACACTTCCATCATGTCTTCAGCATGAGGGTATGTTTGGCTTGTGCAATCTCAAGTGGGGTCAGATCTACAACATTTGGAGCCTATGGGCAGTGAGTTAGCACAGGATGTGGAGAGACTGTGAGAAATCATCTCACATGCAATGCAGTGCCATACCCACTTCCACTGTTGCTGGCTGAAGGATTTGCCTGGGAACCATTATTATTCTATAATCACAGCATTGAGGTCAGATGGAAATGGAATAGCTTTATGTCAGGCTCACCAATACAAGAAACACAGCCAGGTCCATGTCTTTGACTTCAATGCATATAGCAATCATGCCATGGCTCTCAATATCTTGCTTCATATTGATATATTCAGCTTCAGTCTCAACTGTATTTCCTAACCTCTCACTTGAAAACCAAGACAAATTAGTAGATATCAACTTGAAGGAGGGCATAGTATGGGACACCCATGCTTTCCCATCATAGTGCCACTTGAAAACAATGCTCTGGCCTGACAGTGCCTTGTATGGCCTGTCAAAATGTGGCCCCAATCCACAGAGGCCACATTGCCAGAATTGGTAGACAGAGGAGTCTAAACTCTCAAAGTTGAAGTTGAAGACTTTCTGAATGGTCTCCTTGATGACCTTTGGCACTGGAACTTTTTTCCCAGGTACAGAGAGCAGAGGGTAGACAGTTTTACTTGCATGAAGACAAATAATCACTGATTCCTTGCCATCCACAGAACCAGGAGAGACCTCATGTCACATGGAACTAGGTGGGGGACAAGCACAGGATGGCAAAAAAAACCAGGGAGTACCCATGATTTTCATGGAATTCAGTTACCCATATCACAGCTATTCAATTGGTCATATTTTGAAGATGTGCTTGCAAGGATTCTCTGAGCTCTCTATAGATGACACTTTGCCTAATGCATATCCCTTCTGACTAATTCTGCAGTAGTCAAGGTGTAATAAGGCTCTCATAACTTCATAGCATGGTACTCAATTGATGATTGGGATTTCCAAATCAAGTGTGTCTGAATCTAGGACAAAGTAGAAAAAAAAAACACAGCTGCACACTTCAGTGCAAATGACTATAAGTAGCACCACACCCACCTGGGCAGGTGTGGTGCCTTCTGTTGCTTCATTGGGGTTTGGCCAGATTTCAAAGGAGGGGGGATATTGCTGGGGGGCAGGCAGTATCTGTTGCACAATAACCTAGAATAAATAAAAAAAGAAGTTAGCTTTGAAGCAAAGTGGCACAGAAAGAGCCACTCATGCTGCTCTTTCTATGCCACTTGCTAAACCAAAACAAAAAAATATACACCTTCTGTACCTGGTGGTTCACTGTTGGGTGGGTCATTTGGATGGGTTGTGGGTGGCTGCTGGGGTGGGTTGTTGTTTTGGGAGCTCTGGTTTGGATCCTACAATAATAGTGTACATTAGTAAAAAAAATTCGAAGGGACATAAAAGGAGCTGCTTGTGCTGCTCCTTTCATGTCCCTGTACTGTTGAACAGATGGCTTAGGTAGATGGGGGCAGGAGCAGGAACTTAGATTGATCACCAGGATCCACAGGTTATATACAGAATATTACATAATCAAGGGGAGATTGTCTACCTCCAACACACCTCCTCAATCAAGACTTGATTACATCTATCCCAATGCACTGAAAAGGGAAAGAAGTGACATGGCATTGCTGCATGACTGAATATCTGCACAAGTGCAATGGAGGGAATGGGGATTTCCAGGATGGATGGATGTGAGTCATGTGATGGCAGCAACCAGTCCACATGAATCATGGGATAGGGGTTATGGTCACAGGTATGTGTAGTAAGCTTTTGGTGATATAACAGACAATGATATGATGGGCATTATGATGGGTGATACAAGTAGACCAAAATAACTGGGGGGGGGACTGATATGAGACAAAACCAATGTCCACACAAAACTGAGTGTACCAATATGGGGTGAAGCCAACATCCCACACAAAACCTATGATGAACCAATATGGGGCAAAACCAATGCCCCACACAAACTTATGGCTGCACAAACTGATACAGTGATTGACTTATAGGACCTATGACCAACTGAGTGAGTGACTGACTATGCAGGTGTCTGTGACCTGGTCAGAGTCAGGGAGACAGGTGCCTTGAGTTCCAAGGAGGACTTCCAGGGTCTGCTATAGCCCTGAGCATGGCCCATAACCTGTTGAACAGATGGCTCAGGCAGATGGGGGCAGGAGCAGGAACTTGGATTGATCACCAGGATCCACAGGTTATATACAGCATGTTACATAATCAAGGGGAGATTGTCTATGTACATATAGAAATTTAAAAAATACCTTGTAATACCACACACCCACTTCCAGTGGGTGTGTGGTACTTGGTTGTACTGCAGTCACATGTTTGGTTTTGCTTATGGGGGCTGGTCATCATTTAGGCTGGTGGTTTGTTTTGCAGGTGGGCTGCTGTTCTTGCATCTTTGTTCAGCAGGGTTGTGGGTTCAGATGAAACCTAGGATAATAAATAATATGTTAGTAAAAAGAAAAAGAAAAGGTATGCCAAAGGAGCAGTGTATGCTGCTCCTTTGGTGCAACTGTATTTATACAAGGAAGAAACTTACCTTAAAAAAATTACCACACCTGCTGAAGTGGGTGTGGTTCATCTGGGGGTTCTGTTGTGGAAGATAAAAACATCCAGTATCAGAAAATGTGAATTTCTATTGATCCCAGCCTATGGAACAATCATGTGACCAATTATCAAATTAATTATGGGTATGCATGAAAACAGAATTCATTTGATTACTCCATCAGTTTTGATCAGAAATGCTTGCCCATACAATGCTTAGAAAGCTATGAATCACATCTTTCAAATGATATCAACATCAAGTCAAATGGATCAAAACTGCACTCTCCAGATCAATATTACTGTGGAAGTCTGCATTCCACAGTATTTTACAAATTTCTCTATCAGTTTACATCCAATCCACTTGAAATTATATTTTCCAAAAAGCCATTAAAACTCTGCATCAAATGGTACTAGCATGCCAAGACCAGATCAAAACTGCACTCTCCAGAATGATATTACTGTGAAAATCAACACCTAGTATTTTATGAATCGCTCTGTCAATTCATATTTGATCTGCTCAGAATTATTACACCCAGAAAGCTGTTGAGAATCTGCATTGAATGATACCAAGGATGCCTATAATGAATGTAAACTGCAGTCTCCACATTGAATCCAACCCCATGCACCTTGTTTCTATTATTGACCAGTGACAAAAACATCTTAACCACTGGACTATAGACAAATTAATCTCCACAAACTTGTAAATATCCTTTGATTTCATCTCCCATTACCATAAATGACTCCCAGAACTTCACACAAACCAAGATAATAGCTTCCTTCACAACCCTATTGTTCTGTTTATGAATGACTCACATATGACTCACACCTTCATTCTCTCTTTTGTTCTCACATATGACTCACATATGAGTGAGTCATTTCTCTTTAGACACAGCCACCTTGGAAAGGTATAAAAGCTGGTAGATTTTTCTGTATCCCCCCATCTCCTGACTACTGGAAATAAACTACTGTCTACAAATCTGCTTGCATCTGAAGAAAGTACTAATATAAAGCCATCTGGAGCTAAGTCATATACAAGGTTGTTAAGACTAAGTCACTGGAAGCCCTCTATGTGAAATACTAAGCCAAGGATAGTTGCAGGACCTAAGGTTAGAGTTGTTGGACATCCAAGGAGCAATAATGAAGTCAAGTCAGGAAGAAGAAAGAAACACATTAACACACTAAATCAAGGATATACTAGTCTAGAACTCTCTTGAAATCCACATTTTGACCAGGAGGACACAAGTAGGTACACACAAATATCAGTAAATGATCCAATGCAACACATATAAGTCTTTCACAAGCATCTCACAACATATCATTGACTATAGCTAGTCCATATCACAATATTATCCTCTGCTGAATACCATACACATCTTGTTAGAGAGTGATCAACCATCAGAGCAAACCAGCCCATTGAATAACAACAGAAATACTGTCTCCCATCTACACACTGGCTGAGCCAGAGTTTGATTTGACAGTCATTAGAGCTCCCAACCCTTCTTCTATAACTGGTGGTCCTTACAGGGATAGTTCTCACTTTGATGCACTGAGAGGTAGCAGGTCAACAACCCCTGAAAGAGGGCCTCAAATTTTGTGGTGATGGACTGGTAGTGTACAAAGATGAAAGGGAAAAAAGGAAAAGGCAGAGTAAGGGAGGCAAGAGGGTGGACAAAAAAATAAATGGGACACTAAGTGTAGTGTACTGAAGAGAACAAGAGAAAAACTATTAATTCAGCAGAAGGTTATACATCTCAAAAGAATCTGAGGTGGAGCACCACTTAGGACCCACAGCAGCATGAGGATGGCATGAAGCTGACACACAAGCAATGTGAGGCAGTGAGTGAGCAAAAACCTATTAGTAGGATCCAAACCATATCCCCATCAGCAAGATGAAAAGAACTCACAGAGATACAGAACTACCAAAAGGCTGCAAGTGCACTTGCAAGGATGAAAACTGTGGGTGCACATGACAGTGGGACCAATTAGCTTAGTGTAACCTCATTCCTTGCCTAAACAACAAGAAAAATAGCCATAGACATACCTTGAATTCCACATTACTTGTAAGCCAAGAATGAATATTGTTGGGTGGATTCTAAATTCCTTCTCAATTAGGCAAATGTCTGATGAATTGAACCTGCTTGAAGTTCCCCATGCAGTTTGCATTGCCATGTGCATGTATACAACAGATTGGAATTTACCCTACTTTTCAGTGTGACTAGGTGATTTTGGCACAGTTTACCAGACAAACATGATCCCATGGTTTTTTTCATGGCCCAAATTGATGGAATTCATTATTGCAGCATGTATCCAGAAGGCCCTATGTTTGTGGCTGAGATTATACTGGGTCTTACTGTATTTGGAGGGATCAATCTGACTCAATGTCCCCACCCTTCTTTTCATGTGATTTCTCAGCCCCTCCTTGCTGAAGAATATCATGTGTTTCCAACCCTGAAAGCCAAGTCAAATCCAGAAATTGAAATTGAATCACCATGATTTAAATACAAACATCTTGTGATTGAATGCACCCTGGAATAAAAAATTACAAGTGATCACCAAAGCTCAGGTATCTAATTAAGTCCCCATCCCAAGAAATTAAATGCTGGCTTCCAGAAAGTGATTTAAGGATCATTGAATTATGTATAATTCCCTAAGATCATTTTATTATCACATGCCATGTCTGCAATTAAATTCTCATATCCTGAAGGATGTTACCCACATTACAAATATCCTGATGATGTATTTGATCTGTCCCTTCAATTTATTGAGTGAAAGGGGTTTGGCAAGGTCATTTTCCACCTTGGAGTAGAGGACACAAGTGGATTGATGGTGACATATATTCCCAGAGGCATCCCCTTCATTTTTCAAGCCTACATCAAATCTGTGGATGAATACAATTTGCCTTTGTTATGATCCTACTCCCCATTGATTACCAACACATTGATTTTTTGCTTGGGAACATTCTCCTATCATCAATCTTGGATCCCAAGGATTTTCCTTTCCCACCCATCTCACCCTTCATGTCTCTCATTTATTCCATCACAAACCCACTTCACTGGAGATCTGTCAGATGTTCTATGTGTAATTTCCTTCATCATCTCTGATTCAAAGGATCTGAAACCAGATAGCTGTTTCTCTTTTCAAATGCAATTCATATGCTGAAAAATGGAAATAAAAGAAAAGGATTGGATTTGAATTTAAAAATAATCCACAAGGGAATGACAGCTGCCAGAAGTAAAACAAATAAAGGAAATCATTAACCCGAAGTTCAACCAAGAATTAGGCAAGAACAACAACAAAGTCAAACTCAGGTTGAGGATAAAAGGACAGCAAAAATTATTCCAGAACCCCATTCTCCTCATCCCTCTTAGTTCATTTAAGTTCCTTCTCTCCACTTTCTTTCTCTCTTCTCATCTCTCTCTCAGATTCCATCACCATTTTTCCTTTTATTTCCAATGGACCCTACTATTGTCCCAGCTGTTAAAAAATGCACAGACAGTATGATCACTCCTTCAAGTCTTCCAGGGTCTTTAAAAATGATATATCAAAAGAAGTATCAGGAACCAAGAAGTTCATTGAGGTATTCCTTCTTGTAGAGGATGAGACATCATTTTATCTTTTGTCCCAGGCTGGAAAACCAGGATGGTTTTGTCCAGATCAACTTGCCAAGGAGAGGAAGTTTACCAGGGCATATCTAAACTGGAGGATGGTTAAAACTGTGGTACCTGAGAGTCCCAACTTTAAAGTCAAAGTTAGATTAGGGATTGCAGTCCAGAATGCCCCTGAAAGGGAAGCTTGTATCCATCCCTTCTTCACCCATGATCCCTTTGATGCATAGAATCTATTCATGTGTTTGAATTGCATCTTCTCCTGTTTCCCCCTCCTTTTCCTAAAAAGAGTTTGCAGGAAGAACACTGATTTTCAGGACAAATTTGATGCATAAGGAAAGAGTCATGAGGCCATTAAAGAAATAGTTATAAAAGGCTTATCAAACACAGACTTTATCAGCATCAGCCCCAGCCATGCCAATCCAGCAAATTTCACTTGTCTATCACCATTTCAATCACATTGATGATGATCCTTTCATAGGCATCCATTCCTCCACTCCCATTTGCTATTCTCCTACACCTGAAAATTTGTTTGAAGGAATCATTCTATCAAAAAGTATCAGGTGGACAAGGTACATTATCTGGGTACAAGATCACTATGCCCCCACCAATGAAAGGACCTCAAAGTTGTCCTGGCAGTCACCTTACAAATTCCAACTGGCAACAAGATACTAATGAGGCATACTCAGTGTTGCCTGAAATGGGAAGGACAACTATATTGTGATTACCTAATGAGGTGTACTGTATGATACATGAGTTATAAGTAACTGGTCTAGTGTGTATTGTGGTGGAACCGACTTTACCTCAGTGTCACCCGAAATGGGAAGGACAACTGAGGGAAGAAGCTGAAGCTCTGTGTAATGAAGTGCCTCCCCGATTCAGGAGGACACTCATTGTCATACTTGGACAAAGCAGAGTCGACAGGTTGGGAGCCAGATGGGAGGGGATAAGGGGATAAGAAGGTGAAAGGGTAATCATACCACCCTTAGCACTGGCTTTGGGTGGAGGAGCTGCACACAGGGCTAAGCACTGGCTTTGCCCTGAGCACAGGAGAAAAGGGTGCGAGGGAATGGGAGTCATGGTGAAAGATAGTAAAGTAGTGACTGGCCAAGTGGCACAGTCACTACCTAAGGAGAGAGTGGGGGTCAGTGAGAGGGGAGGGCTATCCTACTCACTGTCCTAGGAGTTGTAGGGGAGCCCAACTACCAGGAAGCCCAGACAGAAGGCTGGGGCTAGCTATTAATGGCTGCTAGGGGCCAGCAGGACAGCCATATAGAAGAAGCAGAGACTGAGACAAGGTTCACAGTTTCTCACTGAGTGACGAAGATCCAGGCAAAAGTTAACTTTGATTCTGTGGAATCTGCTGTATATACATGACTTTTGAGTCCTAACTTAATTACCTAATACACTATATTACACTCTGTTCCAGCATGTACCAGATTGGTTTGTGGCACCCTGTCACATCTCAACACCCCCCTGCAATATAGGGGCCATGCCTAGTGATTGGACAAAGTTTTTGTGTTTTATGTGTGGCAGTGCTTTGGTAAGTATGTCTGTGGCTTGGTCTTCCATGGGACACCACTTGATTTGAACATATTTTGTGGCTATAGCATGGCAGATGAAATGATGTCATATGTCAATGTGTTTCATGCATGTACTGGTATCAGTTGCATTGGTGGCAAGTGCTATGGCACTTTGATTGTCACACCAGATGGTGGTGGGCTGGGTGGGCTCAGATCCGAGGTTGGTAAGCATGCCTTGTAGCCATATAGCTTCCTGTGCCATGCATGTTGAACTAATGTATTCTGCTTCTGTGGATGAGAGTGCCGGTGAGGTCTGGGCCTTGCTGCTCCATGTGACTGCGGCTCCAGCAATCATGAATATGTATCCACTTGTGGATTTCCATTAGTTGATATCGCTGGCCCAGTCTGCATCACTGAAGCCATGGGTGATTGCTGATAAATCATTGTTGAGGCTTCCATTGTATATAATGGATAGGTATTGTGTCCCTTTGAGGTAGTGTAGGACACATTTGGCAGCAAGCCAATGTGTATGGCCATAGTTGGAGTTGAATCGGCAGACTGATCCAACTGCATAAGCAATGTCAGGGCGGGTGGCCATGGCTGCATAAAGTAGGGAGCCTGTGATATTTTGGTAAGGAATGGATTTCATTTCCATGTGTTTGGTGTCATCTTGTGGGGATTGGGTCACTGATAGGGGGTGTTGGGGTCCAGGGGGGCATGTACAGTATTTGCATCTGCCATCCTGTATTGCTCACAAATGTCTTGGATATAGCAATGCTGGGACAGGGTGATCCTCCTGTTTGGGTGGTCACATATTATTTCTATACCAATGATGAGGTGTGCCATCATATTGGCTGGGCTGAGAGCATTGCATTAGAGTTTTCAATAATGGAGGTTGCTTCTTGGGGCTTCCATGATGTCTGTGTGCTGGTCCACAGTGACAACCAAGGCTCCATTGGCCAGTTCCTTCATGGTTGCAGTCAGAATATCTTCATCAATGAGTCCATTAACCACATGTCTGCCATTACATGGCAGGCCAATTTTGACATTGTGCCTGAGTATGTTGAATCCTACAGGAATGTTGCTGATGCAGCCTCATGTGGGGTGCTGCCACCTGATTCCCTGTGCCTCCCTCACATCTTCTGCATGCCAGAAGTTTTATCCCCTTTTATCCAAGATGTTTAATGTCAGGAAGAAAGCACCAGCTCCTTCTGGTGCCTCCACAAACCAAGACAGTCCTATGGCCCAGCCAACCACTATGCCTGATGAACTTTACCCATGACTTGTTTTGCAGCCCAAAGGTTGAAAACCATGGACAACAGCTCCTCCCTTAACCCCCCATCCCTACCAACCCCATGTCCAAGGGCAAGATCACATTGCCTTTTGGACCTCTCCTGCAGCTCATGCTCATCACCAGGCTCTTTTCTCATGAGCAGCTCTTGCTGACAGAGCCTCACTGGAATCCTTGCTTGAGAACTCTCTCCCCCCAGACCCTTTCCACCTATGGGTCTGGCCTTGCACACTGGCAACCATGGTGTGATAGCCAGGGCATTCCAGAAGATGACCACTTGCCTGCCCCTTCCCACACTCTTGCCCTCTTTCTCACCTCCATTTCCACTTCTAGCACATCAAAAATCAACAATGCCATGAGTGTATTGTGTCATTGGCATGAAATTAATGGCCAGATATGGCATGGCAATGACCCCTTTCTTCTGAAAGTGTGCCATGCTGCCACTTCCTCACTTCCCTCTTCCCCCTCCCTGCCCCCCAGGCCACCTGACTTGCCAGTGCATCTCCTTGCCCTATGGAATCACTTGGACTTCAACAATACCTTTTATTCTGCAGTGTTTGCAGTTGCCACCTGTGCCTTCTGGGGGGTCTGTCACCTGGGTGAGCTAACAGTGCCCAGTGTAACATCCTTTGATGCCACAATCCATGTCTCCCAGGCTCCTGGTGTCACATATCTGGTTTCTGGCCCAACCCCCACATGCTCTGCAAAGTTCCATGTCCCCAGGACCAAGACCACAAAGTTTCTTGGGCTGACATCTGCATTACTGCCATATCCCATGGCAGCTGCCCTGTCTTGGCCATGGAACATCATTTGCTTTCCAATGCAGGTTTGCCCCATCACCCCACCTTTTGTGTGCAGAACTACTTCAGGGTGTCTCCCCATGACAAAGATGGCTTTCAATACACAGTGTGCTGAAGTTTTCACACATGCTGGACTCCCTGCTGTATATGGCCACAGTGTCTGGATTGGTGGTGCAACTGAGCACCTTTGGTGGGGCCTTTCTATTGACCTGCTCAAAATCCAGGGGCATTGGAAGTCAGATGCCTTTGAGCATTACTTATGGAAGACAGATGAAGTGTTATCCAAGGGTATCTCAGACCTGGATGGGCACTTTCATTGGCAGCTACAGGGGAATGGGTGACTTGTCAATATCTATATGATTCCCTTTCCTTGTTTTTTGTACATTGGCCTTGTCTGTATTTGTGTTATGTGGACATTCCCCTCAAATCATCAGCTTCCATGTTGTCTGTTGCTAGGTGGGTTTGTTGGGTCTACACAACTTGGTTGCACCTTTGGCTGCAATTGGGTCTTTCAGTTGTGTAGCCTACATTCCACACTCCAAGGCTCCAGGCCATTCAACCTGGTTCCTTCAACCCACCTAGCTGTGACCACAAGCGAGAGATTATCTAACCATAGCAGGTGTTACACAGATCCTGCAGTAAGTGATATGGGTCCTGTAGCTGGTGACATACATCAGGTGATCCACATTCTGTATTAGGTGATCTGTATTCTGTGCTAGCAAGTCTCACTATCTCTATTATTGGTAGTATTTCCTGGCACATGTGTGTGAGAGATTGTGATGCAATGGCATCACAGATCTCAGTCTATGAGAACAACAGATCTGACTGACTGTGTGGGTGGGGGGGGAAAAGGGGGGAGTCTCACACATCAGTCAACATGAACATCACTGTTGGAGTTTTTCTCAGCCTACAGAAGCAGATGTGAGCTTTGCTGACTGCTGACTACTCCATTCACTAGCCTCTCTGTATCATTGTTCCTTTGGACTAAAAGGATTGCAGGTAGATAATCCATTTTTTATAGCCAGTGATATGTTTTTGGTAGCAGGTGATATGCCCTTGGTAGTTGGTAACATGTATTTGGTAGTAGGTGATATGTGTTTGGTATCAGGTAATATGCTCTTGGGAGTATGGTTGCCAAAGTCAGGTTCAGGTCAGGTTTTGCCCCATTTGGGCAAAACCTGAACTTAACCAAAACCTGAATCTTCTCAATTGGCAAAACCTGAACCTAACCTGAAGAAAACCTATCTTAGGTTAGGTTCAGGTTAGGTTCAGGTTTAACCAAGGTTCAAACCTGAAATCATGAGCCCCTTCGGACAGGAGAAATATCTGAGCTCAACACTGATTTTAACCATAATCCAGAATGAGTCATCAATTCTGGCAAGTTCCAGAATTATGTAAGCAGGTTCCTTGGTGGAGAAATATGTTACTTTGAAGTGAAGTTATGCATAAAACCTCATGAACAGTTTATATTGACTATACATAGTGTATGTATAGTCAATATAAACTTTGTATGAGGTTTTATGTTTAACTTCACTTCAAAGTAACCTATTTCTCCACCCAAAAACCTGCTTACATAATTCTGGAACTTGCCAGAATTAATGACTCATTCTGGATTATGGTTAAAATCAGTGTTGAGCTCAGATATTTCTCATGTCTGAAGGGGCTCATGATTTCAGGTTTGAACCTGGGTTAAACCTGAACCTAACCTGAACCTGAAAACATGGGGGCCCAAAACCTGAACCTGACCTGAGGAAAATTACATGAAACCTGACCCCAATGGAACCTGACTTGGGTCAGGTTCAGGTTCGAACTCAGGTTTTCCAGGTTTGTAACCTAACTTCAGCAACCATACTTGGGAGTGGGTGATGTGCTTTTGGTAGTAGGTAATGTTTGGTAGCAGGAAATATGTGGTTGGTAGCAGGTAATACATTGTTGGTAGTATGTAATATGTAGCTGGTTGCAGGTAATGCATTTGGTAGCAGGTAACATGCTTTTGAGTAGGTAATTCATTTTTTGTAGGTGTTTCATTTCTTGTAGTAGGTGAAATGCTTTGTGTGGTAGGTGATCCACTTTTTGTAGCAGGTGATTATGCTTTTTCTAGTAGGTGATCTGGATCCCCCATCATATGTAATGTGCATCTCATAGTAGGTAATAACCTGATATCTCCAGACCCTTCAAGGGGGGGGTTTCATACATTAAAATGGGGCCTTGAAGGGTCAAAGTAGTTGCCCTGGGCTGGTGAGTTGTGAGGAAAGGGCACAGCCACTGTGCCCTTTCCTTGCAACTCACCACCACCCTTATTCCCCAACTCAACACCACACCCTGGAACACCTGGGCTGTGGCAGTAAGGTGAGTATATGCTACCTAGTATATACATTGGTGCCAAAAGAGCTGCCTAGTGCAGCTCTTTTGCACTATCTTTTTATTTTTACTGATCCAGCATCAATCCCCATAGCTGCTGCCTTAGGAAATGTTGCACAAGGTCACTGTCCACCTCTGAGTGGACAGTGACTTGAGCACATTCCATCCTGATCAACAGGAGGTCTGGGGACACCCCTCTGAGTGTCAATTCCTATCACTGCCATAAGCCACCTCTGCATCGTGTTGGTGCAATAGGTGCATTAGAACTTTATTTTTAAGGGAGAGGGGGGGGGGAGATGGACCACTGCAACACCCAGAAACTGCCTCTGTGAGGTTTCTGGAGGGTGGCATACTAGAGTCCTTAGTTGTTGCCATTCCCCTGTTTCTACCTCTGTGTGGTTTCAGGGAGTAGCACAAGACAGGGGATGAACCACTGCAACACCCAGAAACCCCCTCTGTGAGCTTTCTGGAGGGTGGCATACCAGGATCCTTAATTGTTGCCATGTCCCTATTATCACCTCTGTGTGGTTTCAGGGAGTAGCACAATTGTCATATTCATTGTGCTCATATGCCCAATAGAAATCCCTGAATTAACCCTTTCAAACAAGCCCTATATCATGCATTTTGGTGGGGTATTGGGGGCACAGTGGCTTTGTCTTTCCTATGGCCCTGTTTCCCACCTTTCCCCCCATATCTCCATGAGCTCATTTCCAATTGTCTTTATAATAGGCTTAACATGGAGCTGTAAATCACATATTTCCATCAGTGCCATTTTTGAGACTATTGGAGGTGAATTGCATGCTCAGAAGTGAGATGAGTGGTGATCTCCTCATACACTTCTGTACTCGTCCTGCCTGTTCATCACCAAATCCCCACCAAAACATGTGATATTGTGCTTTATAGAAATCCATAATTTAGGGCCTTCCAACAGTACCACTTTAGAGCCAATCCATGACAAATTGCATCTTCAGGAGTCCCCAAAGCACCTGGGGGCTGATATTTCATTCCTACCCCCACTTCATCATGGAATCTACATGCTTCCCCTCATATATAGGCTTGAAAGAAAGGCCTTTATTGTGGAATTCCAACACTGGTATATTTAGGACAATCTGATAATAACTCAAGGCTCAGGAGCATTTCTAGTGTTGGGGCTTTAAGGCATTCATCTGCCTTGTCATTCACACCCTGTTTGATGGAAACATTGTATTATGGGGCTACTGGGCTTGAGAGAAATCCCTCAGTTAGGGATCTCTTCCAATATTTTCAGGGGTATTGGATGGGTTTCATGACTTCAGGCCTCACTCAAGTGTCCTTGCCCTTGCTTCTCCTCAACTTGTGGTTTCTGCTGAAAGGTGGCAGGACTGTTGGTCAGCCCAAAGAACATAACAAGTGGTTTGAAGAGTCCTCAGTTGGTGCAGAATGCTGCCTTCCATTCATCTCCCTTGTGCATCCAAATATTTTTGTAGCCCCATCACACATCCAACTTAGTGAAGAACTTGGCCTGAGTGACTTGATTTAGGATGTCTGTCACCAGGGGGAGAGGATATGCATTTTTCACTGTAGCAGCATTGAGCTTCCAATAATCCTGGACAAAGCACAGACCTCCATCCTTCTTCTTAACAAAGAAGGCAGGGGCAGCTATGAGTAACTTGGATGGGCAGATTCATCCAGTCTCAAGGTGCTCTTTCAAGAAGCCATCCATCTCTTGCTGCTCATTGGGCAATAAGGGGTATAACTTCACCCCCAGTAGGCTCACTGTCCTCTTTTAGCTCAATAGCATGGTCCCAGGGATGATGTGGGGGAAGGTGATCAAAGGATTCCTTGGCAAAGACATCTTGGAAGTCATGGTACTGTTTGGGCACCATTTCTTCAAAGGGGCACTTCTTAAAGGTTTTCTTATGCTGCTCAATGGCAAGGTGGGTGGATATAGATTCTGTTGGAGAGATACTCTTTTGGGATGGAGGAAGACTATGAAGACACAATCTTCCTGTAATAATGTGGTCCTCAACTTCAAGGGACCACAGTATTTGTCATTGTTAGACAAGGCAGATTTGAGTGACCTATGAACAGACAGAGGAAAGTAATCCAACCACTCTAAGCACTGGCTTTGCTTCAGATGGGGGAGAAGCAAGAGGAAGGGTGGAATGGGCAAGGGAGGATGGTAGTAGCTGGCCAAAGGGCTCAGCTACTATCTATGGGGGTGAAGGAGTAGTCAGCGAGTACTCTAGAAGAATGTACTTACTTGCTGAGTCACACTCATACACAACTCCCCTTATCTGTCTCTGCCCCATGCTCTATGGTGATGGATTGCAGGTCTTGATGTGGCTGAGTTGTTATGTGACTTGGTCACATAGTTGCAGCATTGATTCATTGGTTTCACAGTTCATGTGGGAGCTACAAGGTCTGGGCAAAAGAGTACTTTGATTCCAGCACTTCTGGGACTTAGAATCCTCATGGCCACACTATTATGTAAGGTACAAATGGGACATTACAAGTATATACTTTAAGAATTAAGGCTCCATATTACATTGCCCCCCAGTGTGGCATCAGGATTCTAATGGGAGAATACCCATATCCTCAAGGTCCAAGTCATCAAACATGATTTCATAATGTTTGTACCATCTGTTCCAGCAAAATTGCTTGCCTGCATATGTGCCATGAGCAGTGAGGGAGGTGGGATCAATTCCAGGGGTAGCCTGGGCAAGCCACTCAAGCATGATTCGGTGGGGACCCCCAAAAGGTATTTGGATGTTAAACTTGATGGGGTCCTGATAGGATAGGTGCTTCCACATTAAGGAATCCAATTTTTGTGTGGCTTCGAGCAATTCTCTAGCATTACATGCTGTGAGCAAATGTAGATACTCAATTTGTTTGGCAAGGAGCATTAAGATCTCCTGGGAAGTAAGAAGATAGTGGGACATGAGACTTTGAGAAAACCCTTGAACTTGTGGAGGACCATCTGGGTGGAAGAGCTTGCTCAAGTCAGCAGATTTGAAGTTCATGTCAGGGGGTTGTGAGGGGCTGCCCTTCACCCAGATAGGCTGTGGGAGTGGGCAGAGCTCCAGCCTTTGGTGGATTCATGAGGATATCACCTTGAGCACCCTCTCTGAAACTTCAGGGCTCCACAGGCAGTAGAGACTTTCATTGTATTGCTGAGCATGGGCAGAGGGCTTGGAAGGGTAAAATTTAGCAGCTAACCTCTGGCTTTCCAATGCCCTACACACTGTTGGAGGGATAAATCCCTACACCATAGAAACCCCATCCAAGGCCGATTTTCCAACCAAACAAACAAATTGATTGTCCATCCAGTCCTTAATTTTCACACCCTTCATTCATTGGAGAAACAATCTAAATTCTACATGTCTGAAACCCACCATTCCATGTCATTCCTTTGCCTTAAGGGCAAAGAATTGTGATTATGTAATGATGTGGACTGTGCCTGGCCTTCGTTCTGGACCCATGGACCCATCACATGATCCAGAAAGGGATTATGTCACTCTAAAGGAGTATGTTTAGAATTTCTCCATCAGTTTTGATCGGATTGACTTGCAACAACCACGCCCAGACAGATACGAATCGTACCTATCGAACGGTACCAAACACGAAACGAACGGACCAAAAATGCAGTCCCTGTACCAATATCTTTCTCTGAAGGAGTATTTCTTGATTTTCAAAGCCAATTCTTATCAGATTTGTTTTCAAGTACCACTCCCTGAAAGCTGCACATCAAACAGTACCAAGGACAAAACGAGCGGTGTAGAAGATGCTTTATCACTCTGCAGAAATTACTAACAGCACCAGATGTTGGCTAAGGTTATAGGGATTGGGAATGAAAAGGTATGGGAGGGGCTCAGGTTAGTCTCAATGGGTTGATTGGCTTACTAGGTATAGAAATGGTATGGATGACTCTGATATGATGTAATGTTTCTGACTCTAGCTGGACTACTTGTATCACGATTGTCGAATTGAAACTTAGAAGCTATTTCTGATTTTAAACTTTTTATGGGCTTGAACCTATTATCGTATGATTCAGGGCTTAGATGTCTAGCACACCTACACTGAGGGTCCTACAACTGTCTACAACTTCTCGTTGTTGCTCTGAGTATGCCTTTCAGTTACTTGGCCACTTGAATTTCTTGTCTGTAACTACTTTATTTCGAGGGGAGTCTTATCTAAAAGCTACCTAAAACTACAAATTTCGATTCCTTATATGTATTTTTGGATGTCTGTGTACTTTTCTGCACCAAAGTCTGTGTGATGTTTGGAATGATGCAGTTGTGGGACATTTGGATGACTAAATCAGGCTGAGTCATATCTTTTGCTTAGTCATACAAATAGCTTTGTCATACTTTTGAGTCCGGGTTTTTGATTGCAAATCTTGGTTACATAAGCATATTTTTTGACATGTAGAAAACTTTTTATTTTGTTCATTGAATGGAGTTATTTCAACTGAGTTTCCTTGATATCTTTGGGCTGTAGCAAGATAAGGTTGTCCTAAACACTCCAACAGATCATTGATTGAGGTCTAAGGTCAGAGCACATCCAAACTCACATTTTCAAATACTAGACAGTTATTCCTCCCACAGATGGTGAACACTTTAGATTGCAGTCCCTTGCAATGCACTGTGAATTCCTACTTCTGCCACCCATATTCAGTAAAGACTTCATCTTCATTCCTCCTACTTTTCCACTCTTGAAACCACCAAGTCCATCCTTCCATCCACTGTGATGCCTTGTCCAATGTAAAATGTCACGCTTGATAGATTTGACTGATTGTTGGGTAAATGTCTGCTCTTGTTCAATTAAATGGTCTTTGTCACATGGAGAAAACCTCTCACCCTGGACAGCATCTATTACTTCCAGATTGAGAACTGAAGTTGGGAATACTCGAGGAGGTATCTTGTCACCAGTTGGAATTTGTAAGGCAACTACCAGGACAACTTTGAGGTCCTTTCATTGGTAGGGGGCATAGTGATCTCGTACCCAGATAATGTATCTCATCCACTTGATACTTTTTGATAGAATGATCCTTTCAAACAAATTTTCAGGTGTAGGAGAATAGCAAATGGGAGTGGAGGAATGGATGCCAATGAAAGGATCGTCGTCGATGTGATTGAAATGGCAATAGACAAGTGAAAGATGCTGGATAGGCATGGCTGGGGCTAATGCTAACAAGGTCTGTATTTGATAGGCCCTTTATAATCATTTCTTGATGGCCTCATGACTCTTTCTTTTTGCATCAAACTCGCCCTGAAAATCATTTGTTCTTTTTGTAATTCTTCTTAGAAAATGAGGAGGGGGGGAGCAGGAGAAAGATGCAATTCAAATACATGCATCAAAGGGATTATGGGTAAAAAGGGGATGGATACAAGCTTCCCTTTCAGGGGCGTTCTGGACTGCAATCCCTAATCTGACTTCAACTTTAAAGTCAGGACTCTAAAATACCACAGATTTAACCATCATCCAGTTTAGAAACGCCCTAGTAAACTTCCTCTCCTTGGCAAGCAGATCTGGACAAAACCATCCTGGTTTTCCAGCCTGGAACGAAAGATAAAATGATTTGTCATCCTCTACCAGAAGGTATAACTCAATGAACTTCTTGGTTCCTAATTCTTCTTTTGATATATCATTTAAAGACCTTGGGAAATTTGAAGGACTAATCATACCTTCTGTGCATTTTTCCACAGCTGGGATGATAGTGGGGTCCATTGGAAATGAAAGAAAAATGATGATAGGATCTGAGAGAGAGATGAGAAGAGAAAAGATGAGAAAAGAGAAAGAAAGAGGAGAGAAGGAACTCAAACAAACTAAGAGGGATGAGAGGAGGAGAATGGGGTTCTGGAACGACTTTCACTGCCCTTTTATCCTCATCCTGAGTTTGACATGA
This sequence comes from Hydnum rufescens UP504, assembly GCA_014904985.1. NCBI lineage: Eukaryota > Fungi > Basidiomycota > Agaricomycetes > Cantharellales > Hydnaceae > Hydnum > Hydnum rufescens. The sequence continues at coordinate 5,529 of MU128955.1, read as the reverse complement.
TTTCCTTATTTGTTTTACTTCTGACAGCTGTCATTCCCTTGTGAATCATCTTTAAATTCAAATCCAATCCTTTGCTTCTATTCCATTTTTAGCATATGAATCACATTTGAAAAGAAAGAACAGCTGTCTGAAGTCCAGATCTTTTTAAATCAGAGATGACGAAGGAAATTACAGATAGAATGTCTGACGGATCTCCAGTGGAGTGGGTTTGTGATGGAATAAATGAGAGACATGAAGGGAGAGATGGGTGGGAATGGAAATCCTTGGGCTCCAAGATTGATGATAGGAGAATGTTCCCAAATGAACAATTGATGTGTTCGTAACCAATGGGAAGTAGGATTGTAACAAAGGTGAAGTTGTATTCATCCATGGATTCAATATAGGCCTGGAAAATGAATGGGACACCTCTGGGAATATATGCCACCATCAATCCACTCGTGTCCTCCACTCCAAGGCAGAAAACGACTTTGCCAAACCCCTTTTGCTTGATGAATTGATGGGACAGATCGAATACATCATCAGGATATTCATAGCACAGGTAATGTCCTTCGGGATATGAGAATTTAATTGCAGACATGATGAGTGATAATAGAACAATCTTGGGGAATTCTACATAATTCAGTGTTCCTTAAATCGCTTTCTGGAAGTTGGCATTTAATTTCTTGGAATGGGGACTTAATTAGACACCTGAGCCTTGGCGATCACTTGTAGTTTTAATTCCAGGGTGCATTTGTGCATTTGATCACAAGGCATTTGCAATTAATTTGCAGTGATTCAATTTTTCAATTCCCAGATTTGACTTGGCTTTCAGGGTCAGAAACACATGATATTCTTTTAACTGGGAGGGGGTGAAAAGTCACATGAAAAGAAGGGGTGGGTACATTGAGTTGGATTGATCCCTCCAAACACAGTAAGACCCAGAACAATCTCAGCCAAAAACATAGGGCCATCTGCATGCATGTTGCGATAATGAATTCCATCAATTCGGGCAAAGAAATAAACCGTGGGATCGTTTTTGTCTGGGTAAACTGCACCAAAATCACCTAGTCGAATAGAAAGGAAGGGCAAATTTCAATTGGTTGTATACATGCCCACGTCAATGCAAACTGCATGGGGAACTTCAAGCAAATTAAATTCATTGGACATTTGCCTAATTTGGGAAGGATTTTTAGAACCTGCTCATCAATATTCATTCTTGGCTTACAAGTAGTGCAGGATTCAAGGTATGTCTGGCCATGGCCATTTTCCTCTGTTTTGTATACCTCTCTGAGTTCTTAATTTGACTGATTTTTTTAAAGGTTTCCTTATTTAGGGATTCTAGGATACGGTTTTAGGGATTCTAGGGTGGTACTTTGATTTTGTACTTTGATTTTGCTTGTCAGCTTTTCATCAAAAGAAAAAATTTTTTTTTTTTAAAGGTACTTTATTTTTCCTAAGTCATGTATGAACAGTTGTAATTCGACTTTTTAACTGTTTGACAGAAGGTGGTAAGGGGAGACAGAAGGGGAGGGTGATAGACCTGAGGGAAGTCGAGAAATAGAGGGAGACTCAATAAAGTTGCTGGAATCAAGGAGGACTTGAGTAAAGTTGCGGGAATTTGAGAGAGGCTTGAATGGAGTTGCAAGAGTCAAGAAGAGCTTGAATAAAGTCACGGGAGTTGAGAAGAGCTTGAATGAAGTCGCAGGAGTCGAGAAGAAGGCATGGGGACTCGAGAAAAGGCATGGGGATTTGAGAGGGTGCGTAGGAACCCGAGAGATAGTGCAGGGACTTGAAAAGGTGCGTTGGAACCTGAGAAAGGGCATGGGAACCTGAGGGTGCATAGGAACCTGAGAGATAGCATGGGGATTTGAGAGGGTGTGTAGGAACCTGAGAGATAGCATGGGGATTCGAGAGGGTGTGTAGGAACCCGAGAAATTGTGCAAGAACTCGAGAGATAGTGTGGGGATTCGAGAGAAAGGTGTGGGGATTTGAAAAGGTGCATAGGAACCTGAAAGATTGTGTGGGACTCGAGAAAAAGGCTTGGGAATCAAGGGATAGTGCAGGGACTCGAGAAATAGTGTGGGGACTCGAGAGGGTGCGTAGGAACTCGAGAAATAGCACAGGGACTTGAGAAATAGCACGGGGACTCGAGAAATAGTATAGGACTCAAGAAATAGTGTGGGGACTCAAGAGGGTGCATAGGAACCTGAGAGAAGGAGCTTGCTTGCACAATGACAAAGTCGCAGAAAGCGACAAAGTCATTGCTTAGTTGTGGAACAGAATCGTGTTGTTTCTTCATGGCAAGGCAATTTCCAGATTACATGGTACATTTACTTAAGCGGAAGCACTCGTCTAAGCGCCAATGAACCATGAGAGCAAAACCTTCGCTTGTGCATTCAGCAGGTCGTCATGACTCTGTAAACCGAAATTCGTAACCTAGAAAATATTCCTTTTAATTTTTCTGGCAGAATAACACTTTTTAACATGGAATGGCATGGTAATTGCCCTACTAGAACTCAGCCTATGGGTCTTATTTCTTACTGTGCAATGTTTCTCCCTTAGTGCAAGAGTTTCTAAAGCCCATGAAGTTCTTATATCTTGGTTGGTGAAGGTTTTAAATTTTGAGTTGCCTCTCATGACATCATTTTGTTTAGGGGTCCTGATTTTAGTGCTGACCCCTTCCTCGTTCGGGTTATCATTAGAATATCATAGGGTTTGTTGTTTAGCTTCATAATCTGCCTTTTGCTACCCCAGATGTGGACTCAGCTCTGATTCCTAATTTTTAACTCGGACTTTTGGCCCTTCTTTTGCATTTTTCTAGTCCTTTCTTTATAAAATATTTTCTGTAATTTCAACTGAGGATAGATGTAGTCATACATGAGAGTTTTCAAATCATAGGTCTTTGTAAAAAAAGAAAAGCAACTCAAGAATTTGGAGGGGGAATGCAAGAACAAGCTCTGTGGAAAAAAGATGGAGGAAGAAAGGAAGAGGGATGGGGAGATTTACAAGAAGAGGGATATGGAGAGTTTACCATCCATCATCCTCATGCTCCAACGATGGGTCACCACAAAGTTCCTGGACCGTTTGGGACCATGGGAGATCAGTGTATTCATACTTGTTAATATCGTCCTTGAGTTCTGACCATTCGTGATCATAAAGTTTGAGTTGAAGGCCTTGGACAACTTGTGAGTAGCATGCGATCGACTCGGAATCAGGCGTAAAAGCAGAGATGGAAGAGTGGGGTTGGGCGATAGCCTGGGCAAGTCCCAGCAGATGGGGCACGAATCATCGATGAAGTTTAAAGGCAAAGAAGGGGTTGGATGAGGTTTCTTCCTGGGACATGATGTCTGCAGCGAGTGTAAAGATCCAGGAAAACTTGTCTACCTGTGACTGCCCTTGACCAGCCATTGCTTTAGCATAAAGGTCAACCGAGTCCTTGTGATTTTTAACAGTTTCAGACTCTGTCTCTTTTAATTTTCGACATTGTTCATCAAGAGAGTGGGTCTGGCAAGTGAGTGCAGCCACAGTGTCGATCATGGCCATGATTTCGAACTTGTGGGAACTGAGGGTGCGATGGAGGAGGGAAAGAATTTTCATGATGTCTTCGATGTCCAATTTGCGCTTGTCGTAATAGTTAACGCAAATAGATTCGACATGGTTGCAGTGGTTGGCTTTGCAAGCCTCCATCGCTTGGCGCAGGGCCAGATAAGCATGATAGGAACTGAGCTTGATTTTCGATGGTTTCTTATGTGGTTTGTAATTTTTACGAGAATCAGGAGGGTCGAGGGAGAAAGAGGAGGGAGCATGTAAAACCGGGGTCAGAGAAGAAGGAGGTGGTCAAGGGATAGCATGAGGAGATCCATACTCTGGGAAGGAACCGTATAACTCGAGTGTGTCCACTAGGAATGCGGGTGAGGCTTTGTGGTCATTGGGTTTTTCTCGGGCAGTGGACTTCAGTGACATTGCTCCTCCAAAGGGCATCTGTTTGTCTTTATACATGAACGAATCCCTTTTGCAAGGGTCAAGAGTCTTGGTCGTCATAACGGATACCCATTCATTAAGTGAGAGCTTGGTCAGAGAAGGTGGTGGAGTGAGAAAGGTCGAAATAGTCATGGGAATTGAGAGACTGGGCATGTTGAAAGCAGATGAGAGAAAAGGGTTGTCTGCTGCTCGAGGTCAGCGTTTTGCCTTTCTTTTATCCTGGTGGAACCCATACCATTCCATGGGACATAGACCACAGCAGCCGAGGTTATCGCTTGAAGCGAAAAAAAAAAAAAGATCAAAGAGAAGAGAAGCAGGGTTGCTGTTGGTCTTTTTCTGACTGTGACCATCATAAAGACATATCATATAACCTTTAGATAGGAGACCCCAACAGAAAAGCAAGCAGAGAGAGTGGTTGGGTGGTCACCAGAATGTGTGGGGTGTGGGTTTTTCTTTTGTGTTGGGAACCACACTTTCACATCATGGTCTTTCGGTACTTTCTGGATTCATTCAACACATTTGGGGGTTCAGCTCAAATCTTGATTTGATCTTGGTTTGCTCTGATGACTCAGGGTGACTCATTTTATACGGCTTTGGCTTTGGGGATGAGGATCTAGGTTTTTTTTTTTTTTGATTTTTTTAATTTCCCATATGCCTCATGATGTACCCAATGACATGTCTGAATCTGAAGATGAGATTTCACTGACAATTAACCAGCAATGCCACTCAATAAGTTTATTGCTCCAATACTCCCAACTATTAGTAGCCTGCCATGTTGGCCACAAATAATTCCATAAATGGTTTTCCGGACCAAAGGACACCCAGGGTCATTCCCAGTACTCAAAATCCTGTGATATCCTGGCATTGTTATCAATTAATTCCTGATTTAGAATGGTGGCTGTGATTGCATATACATCTGCTGATAGTTCATTTCCTGTTTTGTCATGATGATTTGTAATATCCATTTTTGGTATGTGGTCGCATGAATGGTATTTCTTAATTCGGTTAGCTGCAAATACGGCATTCATAGGAGTACCATCCAATTCATTTAACTTGTAGGACCCATGGTCATTTTGTTTTGTACACAGTAGGGACCCATCCACCAGACTTCTCCCTTTTGGCCTTGTTGCATGACTAATGTGGAGTTAAAGACTAATATAAGAGTGCCGGGCCGGTAATTTCTTTCAACAAGCATGTGTTCATTACGTAATGCAAAGTTCTGGGCGCTTTTAATCTGGGATTGTAATAGAGCCTCGGATGCTTCCTTGATATCGTCATCTCTATGAGCTAATTGAATTGCCTGGATTGCAAGTAATTCTTCAGTTGTTTTAATTGAGTGCCAGTCAAGTGTATACCAGGATGCATCTGTAATGTCAAATGGAAAAAATGTGGTGTTTGCCATATAATAAATAATAGGGGGTGTGGCCTGTGGTCCGCTTTGTTGTAACCTGGTCTGCCCACATACAAGCATAAAAGTAATGTGACCAATGACTCAGATTTCCTTTACAAGCAATGAATAATGACCCAATCCAAGACCGGTGATGTTGCTCAATCATTCCATTTGCTTCC